>JBBJLS010114838.1:0-18385 GCA_037577275.1 Bryconaethiops microstoma
TATATATACATATTTATATATATATACACACATACATATAATATATATGTATATATATATGTATGTGTATATGTATATATATATATACACTTACATATATATATATACACACATACATATATATATACATATATATACACATACATATATATACATATATATATATATATTTACATACATATATATATACACATACATATATATACATACATATATATATATACATACATATATATATATAAATACATATATATATTGATACATATATAGTGTATGTTTACTTTGAAAATATGTTCATATTTTATGTTAAACATGGGATGATTCCATTTTGAAAAGCAAAATGAAAATTCACACGTTGAAATTCTAACTGCAGGTTTTAACTGATTCTACTCCAGTGATAATCAAATGAGCAAATTCAGTTCTCGTATGTAAAAGGGCTGTAAAGTTAGAAGGTCATGGGTTCGATTCCCAGCCAGGGAGCCAGAAGATCCTTTCAGTGTGGAGTTTGTATGTTCTCTCCATGTCTATGTGTGTTTCTGCTGGGTTCTCTGGTTTCCTCCCACAGTCCAGAGACGGGTATATCAGGAGAATTGGTGATAAAAGTGTCCCCAGGTGGGAGTGTTTGTGTGGCTGGCCTGTGATGAACTGGAAGACTTTTGCTCTGTGAGCACTGGGGCAGGCTCTCTCCACAACAATGGTTAAGGAATTGCAACTCAGATGAATGTAAGAACACAAAGTTCAGGGATGGCGCAGTCTTATCTGCAAGTGCCACAGATTTTCATAATACACGTAGGTACACACCTAATTCTCATTCTTCAAAGATCGCTGGTGCTCCTGATTTCTGTATGAGCTGCATCCAAATCGGCTCTTCGTGGAAAATAAAGGTAGTGTCACGTTTCCTGTGACTGTGATTACAAATAGATAATGGAACACTGAAAATGCATAAACAACTCTAAAGCTGTTGTTTCGCCTTTCTTTCTGGGTGAGTACTAAACACTAAAATGGATGTTCATTTACATTTATCACATTGTGGAGAAGGCATTCTCCACACATGCACAAATATCCATCTCAGTAAGAAAGGCTGAAAAAAAAAGCTTTTTGAAGGCTGACCTAATGGGGAACTTTTATGGGCCCTTAATTTTCATTTTCTTGTATTTTTGTGTTTGTTTTTTTTGTTTGTTTTTATTTATGCCATTTTGAGTATCCGTTATATTTTATACAGCAGTTATAATTCATTGTTACATGACCGTTTTCCAACCCTTCTTTATCCATTAGAATTAAGTGAGCTGCTCGGAGCTGTGATGAATGGGGTCAAAAGGAGCAGATACATGCTAATTCTTTGTGTTTTATGACTTCACAAAACAAACGGTCAAAACACGCTGTTTTTAATTCTTAGTTCACGTATGGACAGTATGTTTTGAAATTTTCTAAGAAATGGTGCTTACATACTGCGTCAAACTCTTTTTGTTAAGAAAAAAGTGAGGAAAATTCAGTTTACCATGATATGACCCATTAAAAAAGTTTCATAGAGCTTCATGAATCACCGATCCCTCGGTGTAAACTGGTCAAGCATGCATCACTTTCAAACAGCTTAATTGATTTAGTATTAAGGTGAAATTTGGGAAATTGGTCACAAGGATAATTTTGTAAGGAGTACAGGAGTAGAGGAACGGTCCCTCCACGTAAGGAGAATGTTAAAATAAGATGATCTTCAGTGATTGTCTATCCCTGTTCGCACAGACTGTTCGATCTATCAGAGTTTGTGGGTCCAGGCCCGGGTCTCTCCTTGAGAAGGGTGGGGTGGTGCCCCCTGCTGTATGTGGCCGGAGCTGCATCGTTGGATATATCCACTGTTTTTACAGGAGGAGAAAAAAAAAAGAGGAGAAAAAAGATACACACACACACACACACACACACACACACACACACACACACACACACACAATAAAAACTACTCGACTTGACTTGCTGTTTACTTTTAAATTAAAGCTTAAACTATTAATTGACTGTAATTTTTACAGACTGTACAGTATAAAGGACTCGATTCTGCCTCGATCTGATGCTGTGTCGGTGCCCCAAACAATTAACTGACAACCAAATACAAAATACAGTTTTTACAAGTATTTACCAAAGTGAAATGCAGACAATGTCACGGTCACGCATATCCACTGATGGAGCAAATTTAGGCTTCACTCTCTGTACAACTAAATGAAGGATATTTTTGGTAATCTAAATTACTTCAGTAAAAAATAATTATTGTGTAACACACTTACAATAAGGTAGAATTAAAATGCTACAAAAGTTAATAGATTAAACTGATGAAGTGCGCCTGCACAGAAGGACAAATTGTAAAAACACTTACATCAAACCATGGGATTTGTAAAGTCAACTATATTTACAGGCTCAGAGTATTTCTCTTAATGTATTGTATTCATAGCTACTGTAGCTAGTGCACCTCCCCACAGACCACCAGGACCACCTTCTGAACCTCAGCCAACATCTGGGTTTCAGTCAAACCCAAGCTTCTCCAGAGGTAAGACTGTACACTACTACTACTATACATTCAGCTGTTTCGTTGTCAGTAATTAACACTCCATTTGGCATTTTAGGCACCTGGATATTCTACATCTCCCACAGTCTTTGTAGGCTCCAACTTTGTAGGTTAAACCAGTGGCATCTTCTCCATCACCACTGGTGTCCTCCAGCAAGAGTGCTCAGGAGGAAAGACTGGACCGACTACTCTTATTGATTATAACTATATTTCCAACAGCTCTGTCTGTAATAAACACTTCAAATTTGATGTTATAAGCAGCTGGGAATTTCATTTTCACCATTATTTGTGAGCAACAAGCAGAATTGATTTATGTAGATGAGGACACTTAAAATGTATAACTGAGTCTCTCTCTTTTTCTGTCTTTCTTCCCTCCTTCTTTTATTCTACTGGACATAGGTGATCAAAGATCATAATGTTTTATGACACATAAGGAAATGATCTTCATGCTACTTTGTTCCCGTTTTGGTCTGTATGTTGTCTGATTGGGAAAAAGAAATGTCTGCACTGTTTGTTGCTACCTGTACTTTTAGGTGTAATCTGGTTCTTTGTCTTTCTGTAACTGGATGCGTTTGTACCTTTCTGAGCAGTGCTATCAATACATTCCTCCATCCATCCATTCATCCATCCATCTGTCCATCCATCTGTCTGTCCAGCCATCCATTCATCTGTTACCAAACACCAGTGATTAAAACATGACTGTGCAGAACTGAGAGGATTCCACCAACATCTCCTAGTAAATTCATCAATCTGGATGTCAAAACTGACTGTATGTTCCAATGATACTCAGCCCGCATTTGCCTATTAATAAACCTAAACATTTCTCTACATGCTTTTCATGTTTCTTTGTATTTTATGATTATTTTTCTTCTATAATATTTATGTTTCACTTATCTTCTGCCTTTTGAACCTAGAGCCGAGAGATTCAGATGATGGAAGACTGGATGATGATGCCCCCCCACCCCAACAAACCCCAACACTAACTGCCTTTTTATAAATATTATACGTTTTCGTAATATGTTTGTGAATATACACTTAATTTGTTCATGTATATGTCTTTGTTTTTTTAAGAATAGATATTAATGTCATTGTAACTGAATAACTGAGTTTCATTTAGAGCTGAAGCCCCCCCCCCCCCACACACACACACACAAACACACACACAACTTTTCAGGTAATTTTAAGATAATGGCATCATCTTGCATACCAATACATAGTAGAGTTTTAAATATTCATAGACAGAATCCACCCCCCCAACAACCCCCCCAACACTAATGACTTTTTTCATAAATAAATTTTTTCCTTAATATATTTGTTGTAAACAACTACTTTATTTGTTCATTTATATCTCATATATTATGTTATGTTTATATGTTTATATGTTAGACCAATGGTGTGAAAATACAGTCTTAAAAGAAATAATATCTAAAATAATTTCCTTCATATATTGGTACAGTTGAGGCAGTAAAAGTATGTATAATACATATAAATATGTGTAATAATTATACACAGGTATTTGTCCTGGGTTACTGTAAATTCTATCAAGAACTGAGTTTCACAGACACACACACTTTTCATGCAGTTCTAGGGTAGCAGCTTTGTCTTGCGTGCCAATACAAAAGAGAGTTTTAAAGATAGATATAAACTTTCCTGATATGCAGAAACTAGCCAATCAGAATGATGAAGCTCTACCTAACAGTGAAAAGCTAAATGAAAAATCTCATTGGATGTGCTGAATTCCTAATACTCTGCTGAGCACATTCTCCAGTTCTACAAGGTCTCACTTGTCTTCTCAAGCTCATTGAAGCATTTCCAACATCTAGTGTATAATCCTGGAGTAAAGTTATGAATGATTGTTATGTAATACCAAGAGCATAGCACTCTACATTTACATTACATTTATCAGACGCTTTTATCCAAAGCGACTTCCATTCCCTAATTACAGGGGACAGCCTCCCTGGAGCAACTTGGGGTTAAGGGTCTTGCTCAGGAACCCAGTCGTGGTGTGCTGGAGGTAGGATTTGAACCCATGACCTCTTGGTCCAGAGGCAAGTACCCTACCACTAGGCCACCACCCCCCCAGATTCGATAGAGTCAACACCTTCAACATGCAACAAGCTCAAAACCCTCATTTTCTCACACAAATCGGTGATATCACATGCTTCGGCCATCGCAACTTCATCCACTAGTAGCATGGCAGATGCGCGGGTCATGACGAATGTGAATCGTGATGGGTAGCTTTTTCGAGCAGGTCTTGAAGGTTGGTCTGAGATGTCACAATGACTCTGAAATGGTAGTGTCTTCCTTTTCAAACATGCCTGCTAGGTTCCCCCGTGGTGTGACCCCGCCCTCACTGGATGGGGGTGCCTGGAAAAGATCGACACGTACGTCTCTGTTCTCAGCCAAAAGCGGACTGTCAAACAATGTGTTTATCCTCCTAAAAATTAAGCCTAACATTGTGATATCATCCCATGACTAGGTGACATTTGTGTGTTTGAAGAGTTCCTCATGATCATCAGATGGATCGTTTATAAAGGGTCGTTGCTTCGGCCTGCCGCTACATATGCTAAAGGTACCATTTGGATACCCCAGCCAGCTGGAATATAAAAAGTAACACTTTTCAGGAGTATTTTAGGATTAACATAGTCCATCATCGCTGTCGCAGACATGGGTCGTGAGTTCTCCATTAGCGTATGCTCCAAGTGATCCATCGCCTTAGATCTGTTATCGTCTCAAACACTGTTCAATGTATATATACATGAACACCATAGAACACACACCCTTGTATGCAATAAATATTTGACAACAAAAGGGCCATCACAATGACAGGTTCTATTTCTACACAGACACACACCATTTTTTTCCAGAGACAAAGTGACTGACAGTTTGATTGACAGATTGACAGACCATATATCTTGACATGTCTTGACATGTAATGACATAGTGTAAATCATGCAGTTTCATATGGGTGAAGATGTGCATAGTTAAAACTGTTACGAGGAAGTTTTTAAAAACTACCTGTGGGGCTAATAAAGGATTTATTTTATCTTATGTCTTACACTCGCTCATCTAACTGGATGTCACCAGATCTTTGTAATTATCAATGTGTTTTTTCCACATTTAAACCATTTTCACTTTAACTTTTAAATGAGTTTTTTTACAGGAAATAATTTCAGCATTGGCTAGCAAGCACCCCAGGAAACAGCATAGAAACCCAGCTAGTGTTATTTCATTGTGTATAAACATCCATACCTGAATCATCAAACCACTAAATTGCTGTAGGACTAAATAAATATATTTCAGACAACACAGCTGTTTTTTTTCTAAACAGTTCTAAAAAGAGTTTACTGATACACTCTGAGTTCTGAGAACACAGACGAGCAAGATACAAAGCTACTTTGTAAAACCTTTCAGCGTTCACACCTCATGACAAGGGTGCCATAAATCTTGGCAAACCAGGATGATCTTTTTGATTGACAGGTGCCATAAATCTTTTTGACAGTGTATGATATTACTACTAACATAGCCGGACTGTTGACCCCAAGTATTTGAACTCCTCCTTCATCAGCTCTACTCTCTCATTCCCCTCCTTTTCAGAGCATATCTCCAGGGTCTCCTTAACCTGTTCTCTATTCTCACTACAGATCACAATGTCATCTGCAAACATCACTGCCCACGGGGACTCCTGTCTGATCTTTTGTATTGACCTGTCCATCACCATAGCAAACAAGAAAGAGCTCAGAGCTAATCCTTGGTGTGAACTCACCTCCACCAGAATGCATCAGTCACTCATACCCCAGAACTCACTGCTGTCACACTGCCCTTGTACATATCCCACAACTCCACCCTAGGCACCCTGTCATATGCTTTTTCCAAGTTCACAAAGACACAGTGCAACTTCTTCTGACCTTCTCTGTGCTTCTCCATCTGCACCCTGAGAGCAAACATTCCATCTGTACAGCTCTTTCCCAGCATTAAACCAAACTGCTGTCCACTGATCTCTTCTTAACCTAGCTTCCACTACTCTTTCTGGTAACTTTGTGCTGTGGCTGATCAACTTTATCCCTCTGTAGTTGCTACAGCTCTGCACAGCACCCTTGTTCTTGAAAATTGATTCCAGAAGACTTCTTCTCCATTCCTCAGGCATCCTCTCTCTCACCAAGATGTCACTGAGCAATTTGGTCAAAAACTTCATTGCCATCTCTCCTAAACACCAAGCCTCCACAGGTATGTAATCTGGACCAACAGCCTTTCCAGCCTTCCTCCCCTTCATGGCTGTCTTTACTTTCCTCTTACTTATCTTCTGCACTTCCTCATTCATCTCCACATCCTCTGGCCTTTTTTCTCACTCATTCTCCTTGTTCATTAGTCCCCTAAAGTACTTCTCCATCTGTTCAACATACTCTCCCTGTGAGTACATTTTCATTTTTATCTTTTACCACCTTAACCTGCTGCACATCTTTCTCAGATTGGTCCCTCTGCCTGGCCAATTGATACAGCTCCTTTTCTCCCTCCTTTGTATTTAACCTCTCATACAACTTACTATACGCCTTAGCTTTAGCCTTTGCCACTTCTCCCTGTACCTTACGGTTCATCTCCTTATACTCCTGTTTACTTTCTTCATTTCTCTGACTATACCACTCCTTCTTTGCCAACCTCTTAATCTGGATACTGTCCTGGTACTGTCAGGTTTCCTTGTCCTCTTTCCTCTGTCCAGATGTCAACCCTAGCACCTTTGTAGCTGTCTTTTATTTCTTTAGAAGCTGCCCAGTTCTCTGGCAAGTCTTCACTTCCATCCAATTCCTGTCACAACTCTCTCTTCCTTGGGTACACTCTTCACTACATTCATCACACTGCAGGATCCTTATTTTTCATCCATCTCACACTCAACCTGCAAGACATGTGCACTAACAACATTCAGTATCACACCTTCAATTTCTAACTTCACACTCATCACTCTGTCTGACACTCTTTTTGCCTCCAGAACACTCATAACATACTCTTCCTTCACATCACCTACCCCATTTCTCCTCCTGTCCACACCATGATAGAACAATTTGAAACCGCCTCTAATCCCCCTGGTCTTACTCCGGACATGCCTTCCCCTTCTTCTTCTTCTTCTTTGGCCAACAGTAGCCCAGTTTCCAGTCTGTTGGCTAACAGTACTGGTGGTGGACGTTTTTAACCTGGGCCTCAACGGATTAGATTAGATTTATTAAAGACCGACATGGCAGGAAACAACATTCAATGTGAGACCTTAATTGAGAATCATAATAAGAAAAAGCCAACAATAAAAACATTAAATCCATAAGTTACTATAAAAGTCAACTGTAAAAAAATCTAAGAGCATGAGGAATAAAAGACATCTCATGTCTTTTAGTTTTGCTCTTTTTTGCTAACAACTGACTTTGGTTTCTCAGCTCATATCCCATAGAGGGAGCCTGGATGATGAAGGTGTGCAGAGGAGAGGAATTGTCTTTAAGAATGTTACTAAGTGTGCGCAGTGTGGCCTCATCCCACCTCTCCCTCAGTGTTGGAAGGGAGGATGACAGGATACTACTTATCTCGCAGCATCGTTTTTGCACTCGTTCCAGTTCATGTACAAGATCTTTGGTCAGTCCACCCCACACTGGACTGGCATACTCCAGGACAGGTGTAATGAAAGTCAGATCTGTTTGAGAACATCAGGTGGGAGGCCAGCTCTTCTGGCCACACTCAAGTAGTGTATTCTGGGATGTGTTTTAGAGAGCATCCCAGGTAAGATAGGAAGATATTTAAACACATTCAGAAGTTTAAAAGTGGAGACTCTGCTGATCAGATCACCCCTTACTACCGGTGGAGGAGGGCAAGGGATGTTCGTCTGTCTCCTAGAACTGATGACCATATCACAGGGAGATGAAAAACAAGAGCACTGCACTGATTGTCACTCAGGTAACTCTTCACACTAAGCCACAGTGGGCATCTGACCTGCATCACAGCACGCACGTCCATTTCAAGACTGTTGTTAAGGGCTTTATGCCATGGCTGGAGGATCTGAATCAGGGCTGTAACAGTTGATATGTTGGTCATAAAGCCATGTTGAGTAGGGGTGATTTTAGTGGCAGTGTCCTGTAATAGAACATCCCTTAGTACTTTCCCAACACAACTGAGAGATTTGGCAGTAATCAGATGGAAAACTAGGCTTTATTTTTTTTAGGAAGGGCCTTGACCAGAGCCTTTTTCCAAAGTGCAGGAAAAATGTTATGTTTGATGCATGAGTTAAAAATTCAGGGCCAGCTGCCTTTGATGCATCAACTTTGTGGAGCCTAGCTTTAACTTGTCCAATACTCAGAGGTGGAATGACACCTTGTGACAACTTATGTGTAAAATCCTCCTCAGATCGCAGAGTCTGCTCTACTTGCCCCCATACTGAGAAGAAATGTTTAGCCAGAGTATTACACTGAAACTGTAGGGTACTAGGGTCTTGTGTTGTCAGAGCTCATCCAACATCCTCCATTCCCATCAGTGCTTTTAACAGATTTGAATCAGTGTTTTGAATTAGAGTAGCGCAGTTCCTCCACCTCGGTATGGGATCTGCGCTACTCTAAGTCAAAACACTGATTCAAATCTGTTAAAGCACTGACGGGAATGGAAGATGTTGGATGAGCTCTGACAACACATTTTCTGGTCATCCGCATATTTGTCTTGGAAAAGTTTTACACCAGATGCCCTTCCTGATGTAACCATCCCCCTTTACTCAGGCTTAGGACAAGCACTAAGAAATACACTGGCTTGTGCACCTTCAGTGGCTGGGTTATTTGTATTCCATTAACAATCTTTTAAAAAACATTCCATTCTATTTGAACCTGTTCAAATTAAGGTTTATCTAACTTTTCAGCACTGGAACTATTAAGTAAAAAAGATTCGGTTACATTCATTTTCATTCAAGGCTGTCTTATTCTAGGCAATCCTTATATCCAAGGACTAATTTTAAAAGATTTACAGCTTATTTTACAGATGTTTTTGCCTTAACAATACTTTTCACAAACTTATGATTTTCCTATAAATCATCCAATCAGCTGAGGTCCAGGGATGAATCTTTTTTTAATCTTGCAGTGGCCGCTAGAGGCCGCCATTAAAGTGTTAATATGTTGAAATCTTAATTTGAAAGTGGACATTCATTATATGAAGCCTAGCAACAGCTGGGGACTAAGTATTTGTGCTCAGATTGAGTTCAGTTTGTTTTCTGTATATATAGGGCCTTGAGTTTTCTAGTCTTTGTTAGTCCACCTTCACACTATCCTGAGTTGTGTCCCGCCATGGCTCCTGCTCCTGAGGTCCCAGTTCCTGTAGCTCCTGCCCCTGAGGCCTCGGCTCCCCGCCGTGGCTCCTGCTCCTGAAGCCATTGTTCCCACACCAGCTCCTGAAGACGTAGCTCCTGCCCTGGCCTTTGATCCTGAAACGGTGGCCCCTGTTCCAGCAAGGGGGGCGCCTTTTCTGCCGCCTCCCCCAATGCTGACTTGGAGGGGGCCTGGACCACCTGACGCTCCGGTGACACGTCTTTGGGAGGGTTTTCAGCAGAGGGGTGCTTTGTGGGGCACTAAGGGGCTCTGCCTTAGAGGGGCTCCAGCCCTGGAGGTATCGGAGGGGCTCTCTGAGGGGAGGCCTGCCCTGGAGGGCGCGGAGGGAGTAGACGTGTGGGACCTACATGGGCCGCCCTGGCTGCGACAGCAGCCATCACGGAAAGACCTCAAGGGATGCAGTGTGGGGCCCACAGGGTCCGGGATTTCCCGCCTCCACCTCTCCTCCACTGTTGTGGACTTGGAGGCCCTTCTGGGTGCCCTGGAGTGGCACCGTTGAGGGGGAGTTCTGTAACATCCATGGACAGCGGCAAGTAGAGGCAACCATTAAAGTGTTAATAAATTGAACTCTTATTTTGAAAGTGGACATTCATTATATGAAGCCTAGCAACAGCTGGGGACTAAGTATTTGTGCTCAGATTGAGTTCAATTTGTTTTCTGTATATATAGGGCCTTGAGTTTTGCAGTCTTTGTCAGTCCACCCTCACGCTATCCTTTGTTGTTTCTGTCTGGATTCTTTTTCTTCGTTTTGTGTTCTGGCCTTTGCTTTCTTGTGTAAAATAAATAAAGAAAAGATGCATGACTGCTCCTGCGCCTCCTTTCCAAATGGGCACAGCCCTTCAGTGACACAGCTATGTTACTGTCTGGACTACTTCTAGACGATGCTGTCTCCCTTAGGGGGTCTACCTTGACTGGCAAATCATTCAGAAAAATATAAAATGCAGGTTAGCCAGCTTTTAGAACCTTTAGGACAGACTCTGCCCACAACCCGGAGCAGACTCCACGCAATCTGTGACTGGATGCTTGCATTGCATTTTTGGTGCTGTTGCCATCTGTTGGCACACTACTACAAACGACTGAGTAGCTGACCTCATGCACCTTAATGCTCTTAAAGCAAGGGCCCCAAACTTACAATTGACTGTTGCCCTACAAACCAATGTTTGTGACTGTACCACTAGTTTTTTGTGAACAGTTGGGCGCTGCCTTGCTCAGCCACCAATTCCACTACTGCAATTCAAATTAAAGTACAATAAACCCGCCCTTTGTGTTCTCTCCCCACTGTTGAGAGAACACAAAGAAGCCGCATACGAAAATGCGTCTTAGTATGGTGAAATACCCCTGTACTCAGAGGCGGGAGGTTTGAACTTAGCCAATCCGAGAGTGTTATTCATTTCTCCTTGCTGCTGATTGGCTGCTGCCATGTGATGCATCTCTGACACAATCCAGCATTCCATTTCATTTGCTAGGTTACAGGAATGCAGGCGAGACTGACACCACTCTGTCTGGCATGTTTTTGTTTGGCATTTTTTAAACTTTTATGATTTAATGCAAATATTCATCAGATCAATACATAGTATTGTATAGTCTATATATTTTACTATTATTTTCGCTATTATTCTTGTGGAAAAACACCATCTCAATTCGCTAGTATGGCAAGAACAAAGCAGACCGCCTGCAAATCTACCAGTGGTAAGGCACCCAGGAAGCAACTGGCCAAGAGCGCTCTGGCAACTGGTGGCAGGAAGAAACCTCACCGTTATAGGCCCGGCACCGTGGCTTTGAGAGAGATCCACCATTACCAAAAATCCACAGAGCTGCTGATCCGCAAGCTGCTCTTCCAGCGCCAGCGCCTGGTACGTGAGATCGCTCAGAATTTCAAGACCGCTTCCAGAGCTCCGCCATCATGGCCCTGCAGGAAGCCAACGAGGCTTACTTGGTGGGTCTGTTCGAGGACACGAACCTGTGCACCATCCACTCCAAGAGAGTCACCATCATGCCTAAATATACACAGCTGGCCCGCTGTATCCATGGAGAGCGCACTTAAACTAACTGCGCTTAAGGTCCCCAGTGTGGAACACCCTTCCTGAACATCTGAGGATAACACAATCCACTGTCTGCTTTAAAAAAAGGACTTAAAACATTTATTTGTAATAGAATTGACTCTTAAAGGATTATAAACTCTTCTTAATTTAATTTCTTCTGTAAAATGACCTTGAGAGTTGTGAAAGGCGCTTATAAATAAAATGTATTATTCCTGCATAAAAACAGTTTCTCGCATGGAGCTCTTGAGTGTTTTGCTGAGTGTTCTCATGTTTTTCATTTTGTTCTTCTTAAAGCCCTGTATATTTATTACTGTAAATTAAATTTATACTGTATTTATCCTGCTTATACCAAAGAAAATGACAACACATATATATAGGTGTAACATTGGTATTTTACATTCTAGCAGCAGTTCAGTGTACACTGTACAGTACGGATACAGGTTTACCTTCACATTTTTTAAGGGTAATGTATTAAGCTTTAAAATGAAGTTTAAAATGAAATTAAAGTGTTTTGGGAGCATATTTTGGGGCATATTTAGAGTTTTGGCTGGTTGACTACATTCAGAGCAAGCAGAAATTGGGTACCTTTTGTTTTTGCCCAATTACTTAAAGGGCATTTGAGCTATACTAAAGTACTCAATAAACTAATGAAGTGTGGTTCATAAATAAAAGATTTTGGCCCAGTTCCAAGTGATTCCAAGTTGCTGTTGTTTGGAACATGTTTTATGGCCATCTACCAAATGTGGGTAAGTTTGACATCACCATGTGCACCTGAGCATCTATTTCTTTATCAGGTGAGCCGGTCGCTGGTAGGTGAGCTCTTGATAATACATCTGCAGTGTGTATATCTTTTCCTGATGCTCATCCTCCCACTGCCAGGCAACATAATTTCTGGTAAGTCTACTTGGCTCTGAATGTTGCAACATGTTTGGATTTTATAGAACAACAGGGTAGCATAAGTTAAAAATAAATAGATACAACTGTTAAGAATAATTTATTTGGCACTAAGGGGTGTGAAACTAAACATAAAGTAACCGAGAAGTTGTATCCCTGTCAAAATCCTGACCTTACACTGATTTCTGATCAAATTATAAACCCACACGTTTAGTTTAGTACACTTTACAAATTCGGCGTAAAAACCTTAAAATTATTTTTAAAATTTATTTCACTTAAAGCTAGCTGAACATAATTTGAAATATCAATAAAATGTGATCAATCAAATCAAATATTGATGACATATTTCACCGGGAGTCACCTGATACGATCATTTCATATTTATATGTCCGTGTCTTTTCCTCTCACAGACTCACTTCCCAAGGCTCAAAAGAGTTCAACAGATATCAAGAAATATAACTGATACCAAACAGAGCTGGATTGAAATGTCCATATATTTCAGATCTTCTCTCTGATTATTTTACATGTTGAAAAAACGACAGTGACAGGCTTTATAGGTTGTGGCACGGCCGAAATCGCAACTTTTGACTTTTTTTTTGTTACTAAAAGATTTTCCATTATGCCCCAAGCCAAGTGCACCTATAATCTGGGCACTGCCATCTTGATGGGACATCAAAAATTGCACTTGAGAAACACAGAGAGAGGACGGAGAAAGGACAGTCTTCAGAAAAATAGGAAAAATAATGGACACAGTAACTCCAAACAACCTCCACACATGGAGGAACCGTTGTATGCATTGGCAGAGCTATTTCTGTCCATCTCAACTAGCCCACAGGTTTTGACTAAAAAGTGCAAAGCATCTCCACTACCACATCTTCTTCCATGCATCTGACCAAGAGGCTGCTTTTGGCCCCTTAAATATCATGGTCAACAGGTCTGTCTTTCATTACCTGTGTCTTTCATTACATGAAGGAATGTCCTTCATCTCCCTAAAACAGAGCTCAGCACCCACTGTGTTGTATTGGATAAAACTGAGGATCCCTGTGACTGAACTGGCCAAATCCAGACAAGGGTGCAGCATTAGCTGGGATCCAACTCTCTTAGAACTTCTGCTATCTCTGGTTTGACTGGTGGTTCAAGACCCAGGATACTCAGAAATTGTTGGATAAATCAATCCAAACTATTTTGCGCACCAACCCAAACAGTCCAGAAGCTTATCACTTAACTCATAAAACTAGCTTTTCTCAGTACAAGATCTCTTGTAGCTATACCTTTTATTCTTTTTACCCCACTTAAAGAGTCACCCCAAATACCGTATTCAGTATTTACAGACCTCAAAAATATTTTGCTGATTTTACTGATTACATTTCTGAACTGTTGTTCACCATCTCCACATTCTTTAACAACTTTTCAATAACTAGTGATTTTAATATACGCAGAGACAATCCAGAGGATAGCATGGCCACTTTTGGGCTCTCACATCATATAAATAAGTCCCCACACAGTAGGGGTCAAACAACAACAATCTCTGACAAGCATAAGTTTCTTAGGAGAAAGTGACAAACACCCTAAAATGGTTATGCAGAAAAACATGCCTCCAAATTCAGTATGACAAATACAGACAAAGATTTCAAGATTATTATCTAGAAATAAAAAAGGCCAGACAGCTTTTATTTTGTGACATAATGAACAAAAACATTAATAACTCCTACCATTGCTGACAAATTAACAAAACCATTTAAAGTTATGGGCCCCGAGTTTCTCTTGGTTAGTACATGCAATAATTTCCTGCTTTTTAAGAAAGAAAATAACAAACATCGGACAGGACATCAAACAAAGCTGTTCTTCAGAAAGAATTTAAGTCAGCACTTTCAGTGACCAAACTCTTGAAGAAACTGTGCTAAATTTAAAGCAATCCTTCTGCTGCCTTGACCCCCTATTTGCAAAGTTTCTCAAATGTTTTTACTGCCAGAAAAATGACATTCAGAATCAGAAAACTTTATTGATCCCAAAGGAAATTAATTGCTTAATTCTGCAAATTTTAAATGGTTCATAACTATAGACTCATTTCTTTCTTCAAGTTTTTGAAAAACTTCTGTTCCCTCAAATTAACCCTTTAATGAATACCAGTTAAGATTTCTGTCACACCACAGAAGGTCAGTACAGACAGACAAGATAGGGGACATGAAAGAAATAAAAACTAAAGGAAGTTCTTTAGCAGACATGTCTACTCTGGGGAGACACCAAGAGAATTCTAGCCTAGAGTGTGATGTCCTCTTTGTTTGATGTCTAAAATACTGAGAGGGATAAAGTCCAGAAAGGGCTTCAGTACCGTTCAAGACTCTGCTCAGTCATACTGTGATTGAATCCCAAGACTGTCAGTGGCATCACTGATTTACCCTTGAGCAAGATACTGTCCCCACACACTGCTCCCAATGCCATGCCCTTATTGTCATGGAGAATTGCAACGAAAAAAACAAGTCTGAAACTTTTTCCAAAAAAGATCAAGTGGAGTCAGAAAGATTTTTATTCAAAGATCACAGCTGTGGCCCATGGGAGTTCTTATAGGCCTCAAAATCAACACCCGTTTTTCTAATATAACCCACTGATCGATTCTCTAGCAATAAAGTTTTATCACTTGATTTGCTTAGATCCACCTTTCTTTGTTTCTACCATTAAAGTCCGATCTCCTTATTAATTTAGCTCCGTCATTCTTTGTTTCTACCTATAGAATTTTATCACCTAATTTGCTTATCCCAACTTGTCTGTTTCAACCAATAATTACAGGTTTTGTTATCTTCTAATTAATACTCAGTCGACACCATTTAATTTGTTAAATTTTACCATTTAAATTGCTTAACCCCAACCTCTTGGCACCTCCAGTTTGGACACCTGCATGTCCAGTCTGGCCTTCAAGGCTGTCTAACACAGTGAAGCATTGTTCCATCTTCACCTTAAGGGACCTGGGAGGCTTTCCACCTCCCTTTCCAGCCTCTGCAGGAAACAGTTTACTGAGCTCAAACTGTATTGTACAAACATTGGTCAGACATGAGGTTTAAAAGTAATTGTAGAGGATTTTTACTTTAAAACCCATATAATTGTGCCAAGCAAATCACCATCGATTAGTAAAATACCCCTTCATTATCAGAGATCACAAACCCCAGGAATGTGGTGGAGTGCTGGTGGAAAGCACATTTCTCCAACTTACAGTACAGTTGGTTGTTCAGCTACATCTGTAGAACTGCCCTCGCATGCTGGACGTGTTCTTCTGAGATCCTAGAGTATATAAGGATGTCATCAAGGTATACATATACCCAGCTGTCCAACATGTCTGAAAGACAGCTGGACTGTTCTACAGACTGAAAGGCATAACTAGGGACAGCCTGACTAACTGGCCAGTAGGTGTAATAAAAGCCATCTTCCACTCATCGCCCTCTCTGATGCATACCAGATAATATATGCTCCTGAGGTATAGTGCAACCAGAGAGGGCCTCAGGGGCAGTGTTAGTGAGTGGAAGAAGATGGCCATTCTGGTGGTCATTTCCCAGACGGAGAGGGCAGACAACAAGATGATGTTTAGGGGAAGCACAGTAGGCACACAGGCCTTCGCAATAGAGTCTGTCCCTCTCCTCAGGGGTCAGGGAGGCACATCCTAGCTGCATGGGTTCCTCGGCTCCAGAGTGGTCCACAAGAGGAGGTGGAGAACTGACTGAAGATGGTTCTGGGGCTGATGTTGCAGGGGGCGGCGTCATGCTGGTGGTCGGTGGTATGGTATGGGGGGCTGGCCTCGGAGGGGAGCTCATCCACTGATCAATGCGTAAGACATAAGACCAGCTGCCTGCCCGTTGAGGAGGGAAACTCAAAGACCAGATTTAAGTTAGTCAAAAAAGACATTGTACCCACTCCATTTATCGGACAAAGAAATTTTGGGTACTGAAAGTTGAGGGGAGAAGGGGGGAGAAGACCAGGCTCCTGCCTGTGGCACCGAGTATTCGGCAGACGGCTTGAGAGCCGCGAGCCGCTGAGCAAGGTCCACACATGCCGCAAATGACTCGTCCAGGGCTTGTCGCAAGCCCACAACATCCCAATTCAGCCCATCGATCATTGCCGCCTGTCGAGCCACAATGTCACACAATGCAGCTAACTCCGCCTGGTTTACCGCATTAGAATGGCCAACAGTTTGCCTGGTGTAGTATGGAGGATAAACCCAATCGCGGAATGGCACAAGAGAGTCAGTAGTCCACGCACTTTACTCTGAGAATGTTCTCAGACTAGAGTAGAGATTCCCGCATGGTTCTCTCTCTCACACACACACACACACACAAGACAAATGCTAATGGACTACTCATGGTCCTGAAGAGATGAGGCAGGTATGGTGATGGGTTGACTTTCACTCTTATGCGTCACATGACTAGTTTACATAACAGAAGCCACTCTAATGTACTGCACGTACACAATAATATAAACATTTACTTTATACTGAGATGTTTAATTTAGAAACTTTTTAATATGCTTAATAAGAATGTATTTGTTAGCTGATACAGAAGCTGTAAATGGATGTTTGAAGCTTGTAACATGTAAATTTGAAACTAATAACTGCTTGTAACTGACATTAAGGCAAGACATTTTTTGCCTTGTATGTTTTACACAGCCTTTCAGAAATCATTTTTATCTTCTATTCATGTTGATAAAAATTCCACTATGAAATATATTGTGACTGAATACAGTGTCACTTCTACTACTCCTCTTTGAAAACATGATTAGAAGCATAAAAGTAAAAACAAAGAACCCTGGAGCATTGAGTTCCCTATTGACCTGCAGTGGAACTTACTATGTTGAGCATCTAGCAGCACAGGAACTGTAGTTTATTCTGTGTAATTTTCTCTTTTTGAGTTTTCTCATACTCCTATTCAGGTCCTTTTTATCTAAAGTGAATTTTATCTAAGGTGAGAGGTGAATACAATTGGTAAGCCCAGGAGGTAGACAAACACAATCGAGTGAAATTAAAGCCCAAAAGGCATTACCCTTGTTACTACAGTATTAAACTAAACAAGGCAAACAGAGGATGTTGAGCATGTATTAGTTTTTTGACTACATCTGGAGTAAGGGAGAAATAGTGGAATTACAATTTTTAATCAAACTGTTGCATTAATATGACAGCATTTGCATTTATCAAGTTTTTATTATTTTATACAGCCACCCCCCTTCCCAGCTATGGGTCGCAACCCACAACAAGCAGCTGGAGCATCTGACCACGGTGGTACGTCAGTTGGTGCAGAAGGTGCATGCCGCGCCACCACCCGCACCCATACCAGTGACTGCTACATTTTTCAAGGCTCCCAAACATGCATCGTTCCCAAACATGCAAGAGGTATGGAGGGACCCAGCAGCATGCAGGAACTTTCTGCTAACTTGTTATTTACACTTTGTAGAGTACCCAGACATAACACTCGCTCAAAAAGTCTCAGTTATGACCAGAGATGGACAAAGTACTCACATTCATTACTTAAGTGAAAGTACAGATACCACTGGTCAAATGTTACTCCAATACAAGTGAA
>JBBJLS010114922.1:0-12500 GCA_037577275.1 Bryconaethiops microstoma
ACACACACACACACACACACACACACACACACACACACACACACACACACACACACACACACACACACGACTGCATGAAACACACCACTGACCAGCCAGACTAGCAGAGTGAGTCAGACACACTTCACACATTTTCCTTTACTATACACAAACAACGCTGTATGTTCAAAACACACACAAACATACATGAAACCAATCAGCCCAACACTCCACTGGTTACAATAAAGTTGGGGGTGGGGTATATTATAGTATATTATGTCAGTCAGGGAGTGAACAACCAATTCCTGGTGTGCAGTGGTTAGAACACTCCGAAGGAAGGAAGAACTGGACAACCGGTGACAGGGTCCGGGGTGCCTGGGAGGTTGACTGATGATCGTGGGGAGTGAGGTCCAGCCCACCTGGTCTGATCCCACAGAAGATCTGGTGTAGAACAAACTGCTGAAGAAATTCCTGCTGCTCTAGAAAAGGGTCAAACACACACTGCATTTGGGGATGCATAGCTGGAGACAGGTCAGACCTATACCAACCACTGTCCACCACTGAAATCTCCTACAATCATTAGAACTGGACCATGGAGTGATGGAAGAAGGTGGTCTGGTCTAATGTATCATGTTTCCTTCTTCATCATGTGGATGGCCATGTGTATATGTGTGTGTGTATGTCTTACCTGGAGAAGATGCTGTGTGTGAAGGCGGCGAGGCAGTGGAGGCAGTGTGATGCTCTGGGTGATGTTCTGCTGGAGATCTTTGGGTCCTGCATTCATGTGAACAATACTCTGACACTTAAATACTGCAGACCAAGTTCATCCTTAATGGAGACACTGTACCTAATGGCAGCTCCTTTTTCAGCAGGATGATCCCCCGACACTGCAAACACTGTTCTGGAACCATTTGAGGAATATCACAAAGAGCTCAAGGTGCCTCCAGTTCCCCAGAACTCAATCTGATCAAGCTTCTGTGGGACAAACTAGTGAGAACCACCTCACAGCTTACAGGACTTAAAGGATCTGCTGATGCAGAACCATAGACGAAGATTGTTGCGGAGTTCAGACCTCGACGGGTCAGAGTTGATTTGAGGGAACGAGGGAGACCAACAATATTAGACAAGTTTTGGCGGATCGGTGTAATTTCAACTCCACTTCTGGTCTGTTACAGTCTCTTTAGCGAAATTAGTGACCTTTTCATGTTCTGTTTTTTTTTTTAAACAAATTTTAATATAAATTCTTTCCAAACATGAAGTGCATGATTATATCACATCAGTGTAATTCAGAGGATTATCAAATCATAAATCTAAACATTATCATGGTCAATATTAGCTGCATGGTGCTAAAAATAAAACACAATCACAGGATATGCAGTTATATAATGAAAGAGTAAAATCATAAACAAGTGTAAAAAATACAAAAAAATTCTGAAAAGTATAAAAGGTTACTGAAGAGAATTCTAACTAATGCCACATTTTAGTCCATGTTGACCTGAGGTGTCCCTTTCCTGCGATTTGTGACGTTCTTCACTCCAGGACTTCAGCAGAACTGACACGGACTCTGGTTTGTGCGTTCTGAGCATTCCGGGTCAGTGTTGGACTGGTCTGTCGCACTGACATGTTGATGAAAAAAGATGATCCCAAAAACTGGCCTTGGCTAGAAGGAGGGTCATTAGAGTCCTCCTCAGTCTGAAGGGAAGCATTTGGATCATGAGTTCATGATGGACACTTTCTTTTTACAGACTGGAGTTAAAAGCTGTTATTGAAGCTCTCTGGATGCAAAAGGTGCTTAAAACAAAGCCAAAAAGGAAGGCTGGAGCAAGAAACCTGATTAGGCTTTAATATGGGGAAGCGATGGATCATGGGAGTCATTTGTGCTGGGGACACTAGGAACACTGGGAATCCTAAGGATGCTAGGGACACTGGAGACATGTCCCCAATCCTATCTATACAACTACAGTTAGTTGAACATAATAGTGAATTAAATTTTATCTCACATCATAAAGAGAGAGAACCATTGTCTCCACTGATCAACAGATCTAAATCAAACTCCAGTGACCATGAATCTGAAGAAACACTTTGTTAAAACATAATATTTAGTATCAGTAGGGGATGAGCACCATTTGTTTTCATGACTTTTTCTCCTGGTTTTAAGGTCTCTCTGTTCCACAGTTTTCTGACTTATTCAGTATTAAACCCTTGGTCGCTCTGTTGATTATCTGATCTGTCTGAATATTGTCTAAATGCCTTAAATGATAACAAGATTGTTTCGGGTAAATGAGGTGACCGTCTGTCAGAACCCTGTGAGAGCAAAGGGCTCTGGATGAAAGAAAGAAATTAAAATCAGTGTGAGGCGCTGGATAACCTGAGACTTCTTCAGAAATATTTGTGGGTCTTCAGGGTCCTGATCTGGAGATGATCTGAAAGCGGTTTACAGTAAATACACAAAATCTATATAAAACCCCTCGATGTTCGAAGGTCAGTGAGTGAGGGTCTGAAGGCTGATCATCCCTGAACAGAAACTGCTGTTTAGGAGAGTCCAGTCGTCCTTCAGCTTCCTCCAGTACAGGCTCAGTGTGGCAATGTGGGGACGAGACGGGGCTGATGGACGGATCAGTATCCGGCTGCTTCCCCCTTCTTCCTGGCGTCAGAAACGGCGCTGATGCAGCCGCGGTCTCTCTCCACACCATTCACCACATTCAGGAAGAAAGGCCAGTTTCCTATTTTGTGGCCTCGAGACTCCATCTCCTTAATGAGGCTCTACAGGACAAACACAACAGCAGAACACAACAGGATAAAGTGGGGTGTCTTTTCCACAAATTCACTTTGTGTTGATCATGAAAAAAAAAGAAAACATCACTTAGTTCTTCACACAGTTCCTTATGGTTTACAAATCATTAAAGAAAATAAAGTTTTTCAACAGGATAATGATCCCAAACTTCTTTTGTGCCAGAATCCAAAGAAAAGCAGAAATCTGTCTCCCATTGAGCTGCAGGGATGAGGTGGAAGTTCTAAATGAGCTCCAGCAAATGAGACAGGACTGTTTGCTGTTTGAAAAGGTGCTGGGAGGGTTTGGGCACAAA
The DNA here is from genome assembly GCA_037577275.1 of Bryconaethiops microstoma. Taxonomy (NCBI): domain Eukaryota; kingdom Metazoa; phylum Chordata; class Actinopteri; order Characiformes; family Alestidae; genus Bryconaethiops; species Bryconaethiops microstoma. The sequence continues at coordinate 3,066 of JBBJLS010114922.1, forward strand.
CTATTTCTGAAACTTGCTGGAAAGGATGTGGTGAATCTGTGCTGCTGTGGTAAAGGCAAGTGGGGTTATTCTGATGAAACTCATACACAAACTTTCAAATCCATGAAACTGCACTTGCAGTGTGGGTCAAAAGTAGAAGACGGGGTCCCATTCATTCTGGCATTAAGCTAAACACAGCGTTCCAAAATAATGTCACACCAGCAGGGAAGCACAGTGGTGGTAATGTCATGGTGTGGAGGAACTGTAATTCTGCTTTCAACCAGGAAAGAACGTCCCATTATCACACTCTTACTATTCAACTGGCAGGAAGACGACGATCTGAAGTCCACCTCTAAGTGAGGCAAGGTCACCATTTACAATGAGCTGAGAGGGCTACAAAATGCATGACCCATGAGTCCCAACCCCAGCCAATCAGGAACCATCTTACTGATCGATCCCTCTTGTCCACAGCAGCTATGACGGTCATATGTGGGTTCTCCTGGTTCTGTGTGTGCAGAATATATTTAGTGGATCTGTTTTAACTTAAATAAATAAGGAACTTTCATTTGCAGTGATGAGTTAATGCTGTGAATGGCTAATCCCAACTGTCAGAAATCTGTGGAGGGGCAGCTTGGCCACAAGAGAGCAGATAACACACGTGTGTGGTAGGGGTTCAAACATGTGTCCATCAGTGCTGCTGCACCCAATAGGTGAGGTCAGTGAGGTCAGTGGGGTCAATGGGGTCAGAGTGTAGGAAGAGTGTGAAGGAAATACCTTGTCAAACTGGGGCTCAAAATTCACAGAGTTCATGGAGTCCACAAACACCACCTTTTTGTCGATGGCTTCTTTCAGGCTCATCCCAAGGAACAGGTGGTTCATGATGGACTGGAGGAGAATAGGAAAGAAAGACAATATTTCAGACGTTCATATCATCACAGCGTTCCTAACATACCACAGTAACGGCCGCAAGCATAGATAAAAATAAGCATGAATATGTTCATTTCAACCCTCTTACAGTCCATATATAAAAACCTTAAATGTTCAAATTATGATTATAACTTCCACATTTTAGGTGGTTTCAGATTTTTTTTACATTTTTAAAGTAAATGAAAAGACTGCATGAGAGACAAGATCATTATCTAAAACTCCTTTCACTCATCTGGAGTTGGTCAATGATTTGATCTATTCTGATTCAGGAATCATTCAAGCAGAACAAAGCACATCTAACTTGATGATCAGGCGGTGATCAGTATACTGGTGGTGCTCAAAGCAGAGTGGCTGTAACATCTTTATCTAGGCACCTTGAATCTTCAGGCACTTTGCAGCCTGTTACAGCAAAACCTTTGTTATTTTTTCCTTTAAATCTACTCAGTATGCCAAAGACAAGACAGTTTGACAATCAGAAAACAGTGTTTCTGCCCCAACAAGGAGATTTAAAGAAAAATATGAAGTGAGGAGTGGCTAAAAACTTTTGTACAGTGCTGTATATGTACATATCCAGTGTTTCTCAGGCTGAGTCTTCCAGTAATGTTACATTTCCACTAAAACTGTCCTCACTCATGTAAATAAAGCTTTGACTCCACCAGGAGAACACTGTTTGAAGATACTTCTCAGGTGCTCCTCACAGTCTGAAAGACTTTCACTGTGAACATAAGCGCACAATGCCTCCCTCTGGTGGATTTTACTTTGAATGATGTTCATTAGCAGGAAATCTGAAAACACTGTTTAATAGGATATTAAAATATACAACATTTCCCTTCAGTCACATCACTGTTTATTGTTTAATAAAAATATTTAAATCTCACATTTAATGAATGTTATATTTGAGTAACTGCTGAAACATGTTTTGAATCACAGATTCAGCACCGAGCAGAATTTTCAGACCGCCGAAGACACGTTTATGTGGATAGAAGACTCTCAAATTACACCCAAATTGCAATACATTCAAATACTACTACTACAACTACTACTAATAATAGCAATGATCATAAATATGTTAATGGCATTTATGTGATCAGTCCTTCAGTACAGGAATCTTAATAAAACTATTTGGGTCCAAAGGTTCTTGAAACAAAAGCAAAACTCAAGCACCATGCAGAAAATGTATTATTATTATGTTTTTTTATTATTGATAGCAGGGTGTCAGGGCTATGACGGTGGGTGGCCACTAGAGGCCACCGTTGTTTAAGTTGTTTGTTTATTGGTTTTACCTGGGTGTCTTTATGGTTTAAGTGTTTGGGTTTTGTAATTGGTGTATTTTGTTTGTGTCTTGTTATTTAAGAGCTTTGTGTTTAGTTTTACTTCGTCGGTCAACCCGGTCGTTACCCTTGTTTTTCTCCTGGCTCCTTTAGTTATAGTCAACTATAGTTCTAGAGTTTGGCTCTCATGCCTGTTTTGTTTTTATCATTTCTGATTAGAAGAAAAGAAACCTTATGATGCACTTTGAGTATCCTTGGTGTCAGTGTGCCTGCCCAGCATGCGAGAAGAAGGGGACCCAACGTGACACAGGGATTGTGTTTCTGAATGGCAATGTTAACTGTTTTGCTGTGTGTGTCCTTTAGGTGGGGCTCACCAGGGCCATGGTGGTTGTGATCATGCTGCCCCCGGATCCCCCAATGACCAGAACCTTCTCTCGGTCCCTTGAATGTAGGATGATGGGGGCCATAGAAGACGGAGGCTGTTCTCCTACAGAACACAACGTTTCATTGTTAAAGTGTGGAAAAATGGGGGAAGTTCATTAGAATTGTAGTGAATTTTCTCTTTAACAGAGTTGAGCTGGTCTGACCAGATGCTGCTCACCTGCAAAAACAGAATCGGCTCTGTTACAGAAATCAGCCAGTTCATTATTCAGGAGGATGCCCGTACTGGGAGAGTACACAGTTGATCCAAAACTAAACATGCCAAAAAAACCAACAAAATCAAAAACAACAAAAACAAACGGCTGTGAAAAATTTAAATCTGCATTAATTACTGATGCTTATATGAAATATACTGACTAAAACAGTGCCTCATAGGTTCATAGAGGTTGATATGGGTTGATAAAGGAGTGATTGGGGTTGATATCGAATGACAGGAAGTGACGGGTTGACTGGGAGCAATAGAGGTTGGCAGGGAGTAATATAGGTTGACAGGGATTGAAAGGGATTCATAGGTAACAATGGGGGTTGATAGGGAGTGATGGAGCGAAAGAGGTTGCTTGGGATTCATGGGGAGTGATTGATAAGGATTGATAGGGAATTATGGGGATTGATGGGGAGTAACAGGGGTTGATAGGGAGTGACAGCGGTCGATAGGGGTGGGGGGGTTTGATGAGGTTGATACTGAGTGATGGGGGTTGATAGAGAATGATGGGAGTGGATGGGAGTTATGGGGATTGATATTTAGTGATGCGGGTTGATGGAGGTTGATTGGAGTGAAGGGGGCTGGTAGGCATTGATGAGAGTGATAGGGGTTGATGGGGGTGATGGGGAGTGAAGGGGGTTGATAGGAAGTGATGGGGGTGATATGGAATGATGGGAGTGATATGGGGTTTCAGGGAGGGACAGCGGTTGATAGGCGTTGATAGGGAGTGATGGGGGTTGATATGGAGTTGATAGGGGGCGATACTGAGTCACCCTGAACAAATGTGGTGATGAAGGCAGGGTCTGAACACACACATGTGGTTAATAGTGCTGGTGACGGACACTGCTGAGCCGTCGGCTGCAAGGACGGACACATGTGTGGTCCCGATGTGGTCTGAGGATGGTGTGATGTTGTAGAAGGACTCCGGGAGCGTGGAAGAATCATTGATCAAGGCTCTGACCCGGTCAGCAAAGCTCAACTCCGTCAGGTAGTTCACCTGAAACACAGGAGATAACCCTCATGAGGTCATGGCAAGCAGTCAGAGCAGACTGGTGGACTGAGAGCCTCGTGATGGAGATCACAGTGGAGAACTGTGACTAATTCCAGACCTTCCTGTTCTCTCAGTACAGTTTTATCCTGTTTGAGTTCAAGGCCATGTGGAAAGATCTGGGTCTTTAAGAGTGACGGGAAACTTTCACAACTTCCTTTTACAGAAAATAAAGCAGCCACTTGGCAAAACATCAACTCCACACAGTCCCTGACACTTCCAACCCCTCTGATCCCTCTGATCCATTCAGCTTTTAGTGCTGGAGCTACAAGACTGCTTTTACCCACCAATCAGCACATCACTTTAAGTCACTTTTACATTTAGAATAGAGAGAAACAGAGGAAACAAAGAGAGGAGAGCAAGAAAGGAATGATAGAGAGAGAGAGAAAGGAAAAAGAGGGATGAAACAAAGAATGGGGAGCAAGAAAGAAAAGAGAAAGAGAGCGAAAGTAGGAGAAAAGTGAGTGACAGAGAGGAAAGTGAATAAAGAGGCAGAATAAGGAAGAGAGAAATAGGGAGAAAGAGCGGAAAGAAAGAATGAGGAAAAGAAAGAGGGAATAAAAAGAGAAAGAAAAGACTGAGTTGAAAGAGAATAAGAGAGCAAGAAAGAATTTTAAAAAATGATTGGAAAGAGAGATAGGGAGTAGGAACAGACTCAGAGAGACGATAGCAAGAAAGAGCGGGGGAGAAAGGGAGAGAGAAGGAGGAAGTGAGAGGAAGAAATAGGGTTGGAAAAGAGAATGAGCGAGAGTGACAAAGAGAGACTGAGAGAGAAGGAAAAGAGAGCACCCGAAAGAGAGAGAGAATAAGGACAGTGTGTCTATCAGTGTGAGGAGACAGTGTCACTAGACAGACTAATTAGATGGTTTGATAAGATTAGACGGTGTGATTAGAAAGTTTGATTAGACATGTGATTAGAGAATGTGTGGAGACAATGTGATTGGACAGATTGATTAGACATGTGATTAGAGAATGTGTGGAGACAATGTGATTGGACAGATTGATTAGACATGTGATTAGACAGTTAGATTAGATGGTGTGATTAGACCCTTTGATTAGACGGGTGATCAGATGGTGTTTAGATAGTGTGAGTATGTTGGGCTGGTTTGCTGTGGGTCCTTGTGGAGCTGTGGAGTGTGAGAAAGGAGCAGCGTGAGACTGAACAGAATGGTCAGAAGGTCTGGTGTGCGAAGATCTGGTGTGAGAAGATCTGGTCTGGAGAAACTCTGGATTGAGGAGGTATTTTGTGAGAAGTTCTGTTGTGCAATGGTCTGGTTTGGTATGAGAAGGTCTGTTGTGAGAAGATCTGCTCAGAATCTTAAACAGGTTCTGAGCTGAGGTTCTTACATTCTGATGGTGGTATTTTGGGTCTTTTATTTTCCTCCTTTGTCCAGTTGCAAATTTTGCCGCCTCGATGTAGCGGTGGAAAGTCAGGGCTCTCTGGTCGCCCTCCAGGGATGCTGGCGTGAGACCAAACCCTGGACACAAAGCCTTCAGTCGAGACTGACTTAAAAAAATAGCTTTGCCTGATCTGAGGCACCACTCACCAATGGGGCTTTCACAACAAACTCATTGTTTTTTAACAAGTACAGTACTGTGCAAATGTGATTCAAAGCAAAATACAAAGAAATATCCCCCCATTTCTTTCTATTTCACTTAAAATCACATTGTTGGTGCAAAAATACTATTTTCTCCCTGTCTAACTGTCTTATCTTTGGCATACAGAGTAGATTAAATGAAAGAAATGGGAGCAAATGTTGTTTTTGTGACTGGCTGCAAAGTGTCTAAATATACAAAGTGCTTATGTATGATGATAATTATGTATAATAATGATATTATGTATGATGATTTTCTATGGGTGACTTAAGTACTTGATTGCAAATAGCAACTAAAGTCATTCAAAGTAAAATGCTAATTCAGGCCAGCCCTCATGAATGTACTGAGAGTGTACACCACCATGTTTCACAGCTGGAAGGAGGTTCCTATGTTGAAATACAGTTTTCTCCATAAATTCCCAATAGATCATTCTAGAGCAGAAGTCACCAACCCTACTCCTGGAGATCTTCTCTCCAACCCTACTCCTGGAGATCTTCTCTCCTACCTTCTTTCTGGGAAGCTTCACCACTGTTTGAGGCTCACCGTGGTTCAGTGTAGTCCCAGAGCTTCAGAAATTACTTTCCAAGGATGTTTAGATTCAACAGGGCTAGAAGTGATCAAGTCTGGGTCTGTCCAGTCCAGTGGTCACCAGCTGGTGGCCTAGTAGTTCGGGCGTTCGCCCTGTGATCAGAAAGTTGTGGGCTTGAATCTCAAGACTGCTAGTGGCACCTCTGAAGTACCCTTGAGAAAGGTACCGTCCCCACACACTGCTCCCCCGATGCTATGTTCCTGTTTGCCCACTGCTTCACTTGGTGAATGGGTTAAAAGCAGAGGAAGAATTTCGTGCTGTTCACACTGTGTGCTGTGGTGTGTTCAAGTATGACAGAACGGTTACTTTTCACCAGCTCTCTTTCTAGAGATCTTTTCTCCTGCCACGTTCGGCTCCAACCTGCATCTAACATACTGCTCCTCCCCCTTTCTTAATGCTCCAGCCAATCAGGGTCTTCTGAAGAAGCTCATTATCCAGATTGTGGCTGGAACCAGAACTTCTCGCGAAGGTGGATCTCCATCACCAGGGTTGGAGACCACTGCTCTAGAAGTTCATATACTTTGGCCCACAAATATATTTCATGTAGGCTCACTGCTGTAACACCCACCACTATGCAGATATTTTTATAAAGCTAAAGGAAAATAACCATGCATGACGTTCAGTATAAAGCTGACTAAAGCGCCCCCTGCTGGCAGAGGAGGAATGTGCATCTCGTATTCTCCGAGTGGAACTTTCAGAGCGTCGTCCACTCTGACCTCAAAGGAGCTCAGATCCTTCAGGGATAAAGATCCACCTGTGAAACACACAAAGCACAGGCTCATCCAGAAGAACTTCGATTGAGCATCAAATTATATAAAATTAACATAATTTTTTTAAATATAAATGATCCTGTTTTCTTGGTTCATGAAATTGTTGTTCAGTCTGAGATCTTTTCAGAACAGTGAATCTAGCAGGACAGATTTGGAAATTTGTAATAAATTAAACCAGGAAGAATTATAACTGTTTTTAAAATCTCAAAAGATTTTAGACTTTAATGGGCAACACACACAAAGTACCTGCTTTTTCCACATCTTGAATCAGATCCCCAGCGATTTTGCCAGTGTAGAAGGCCTCAGCCCCTTCTTTGGCAACGATTTCCATGGTTTCAGCGAGTTTGGGGTACCTGAGTGTGTCTCCAGCACTGAGAACCTTTTTATTCTCATCGCAAAACAGTTCGCTAAAGCAGAGAGATGGAAATATCAGCCCATCAGCAACTATCATTCATTAACTACGAGGCTAATGTGGCCAACAACTAATGGAAGTTTATACACCATGAATTAGACTGATGCTAAAGCTACTCTGAGTTTAACAGATTGAGTTTTTGCTAACCTGTTACACTGCATATTCACTATTCAATGTTATTCTTAAGGCTCATTATTTAGCATCTACTACGAATTATTCTGTATCTACTATGAATTATTCAGTAACTGTGAATTAGCACTGCCCTCTTTGCAACAAACAGGACACATCTGACAAAATACATAAATGTAAATGCAGTATAAAGTAACGTGTAGATGTTCAGTTCTGAGACTGTGGATAAACACACAGATTAACAGACTAAAATATATGTTACACAGTGTGTTTTTGGAGAGTGTGTTTATACAGTGTGTATTGCGTCATGGAGTGTGTGGGTGGCTTTACCATAGTTTTTTCTCCACCAGTGGTTTGATGTAAGAGTTGCTCAATAAACTGGCGAGGTACTCTGGCATGGGGAAGCCGTTCCGGGCCAGTTGAATACTGGGCTGGAACAGCCGGGCCCATGGCAGTTTGCCATACAGGGAGTGGGCGCGGGCGTACCCCCGCAGCTCACCCGGAACCCCTATCCAATCAGGTCCTACAGGAGAGAAGCGGGTTACAGGGGTGGCTCAGTTAACATGAGCTCTTTAAGGATAAAGGAGTTGCTCATGATTTTCTTCTGTTTTTACAGCACAGATAAGCATCAGTCCCTGAGCTGTTTGCACTTATAGCACTCTACACCAGGGCTATTCAACTTCAATAGCAAGTGGCTGAATATGAAAATCACAAGGGGTTCGTGGGCCACACAGAACACGTGACAACTAATGGTATGAACGAATGACACATGTCCATTTTCTTTATCTTTAATACTTTCACATAAGGAGCTTTTTAACCAAGGTCCATATTTATATTTTGCTACATTCAACACAGTTAGTGCCCGCATCAGCCCCTACCCCTCCTGTGAAGTGGGCGTAGCAGCTGGCTTAGACTTATCTTCCTCTTTTTTGTTTATGGACCTCATGTCAGTGCCACTTTAACCGTCAAAAATAGCCGTTTTAATGGCGACCGGTTCTAAACGAGAACTCTGACCGTTAAAGTCCTTAGAATAGATACATCACCGAGCAAAACTACAAAGGTTTTCCCCTCGCTGTGTGTGTGGCTGGATTCTCTTTTCGGATCACCATTATTTCTAAATGGTGAAGTTAGTTCTTCAGAGGATAAACAGACCTTTTTAATGCTCTCACGTGTTTTCGGCAGCCTAACGGTTCTCCTCCATCTTCCGTTACTGCCAACCTTTTACGCTCTGTTCTCCTTTTTTAACACACCCATTTTCAGACAAATCCCGCCTCTTTCGGCTGCGATTGGCTAATAGAGCGGCAACTTCTGTGCTCGGATTGGCTAATTGTATACAACACAGCGGATAACCTGTCGAAAGTAGTGGGGGACTACCAGCCAATCATGATCCAAAATCCATCATTTTATAACATCACACGAATCACGCACTGTGATTTACTGGCAATCTTGCGGGCCATAAAAAAGGGCTGTATCCGGCCCACGGGCCGCTAGTTGAATAGGCCTGATCTAAACCATACAACTGCAAGTCAGTCTGACCTCCTAAGGGACCAACATGTTCCAGATCTGTCAGACCCAACAGACACCATATTCCACAGGAGATACAGAATGACCAACGGACGGAGAAGAAACACGCTGTAACACTCTAAATTCAAATGTTCTTATGTTTGAAATCTATATTAATGTATATGATCTCATAGAAAGGAGTTATATTATGTTATAATAAAATCTACAACAAAGTGAGAGTAAACATTATACATTAAATACCATGACTTTTAAAAAAAAAGTTTAATTTTTAAAAAATTCAGTGTTTCAGGAAATTTATCTGCATTTATCTGCAAAGTAAGACCACCAGAAAGACCAGCAAAACCACCAATAGAACCACCAACAAGACCACCAGAGCAGCATGACCACCAGGAAGCCCACCAGCAAGACCACGGGCATGACCACCAGCACTTCATTCCAGACATTAATTCTATTTGAACTTCATTCTGATATAAATTCTATTAGAACTTCACTTTAGACATTCATTCTATTAGAGCTTCATTTTAGATGTTAATTTTATTAGATCTTC
>JBBJLS010114932.1:0-18376 GCA_037577275.1 Bryconaethiops microstoma
TACCTCAAAACAAACGTAATTCTACAGAAATGTTTGCAACATTAGCCCAGAGTATGAAAGGTGTTGTGTAAATGCTGCTGTTTAGGCTGGTCTGGTGACAGAATCACACCCTGAAAGACTGATCGTGGCTCTGGAACCAGAAGCTGCATCTGTGTGGTGTAAACAGCTACCAAATGAAGGCTTCATGGAAGGAGATCTTGAAGAAGCAGAGGCAATAGAGGAAGTTACAGGAACTCAGTACATGGTGGTGGACTGTGGAGGTCTGTTGTTACTGATTGCTGCTCATTAATGTCGAGATTCTATTTGGCATCATCGAAATAGTACTGGCCTTTCCCACTAATGTGTTCTTCTATAGATATGGTTGTGAGGTTGATCTTTGCAGAACGCTGGCAAAAATCCCAACTAAACATAATGAGAAACTGGAGCTCCTCGGCAACTAAAGTGAAAGTATCAATTTCAAAGTTGAATCGATCAGGTTTTTGAGCAAATATCTGCATTTCTACAGGTGTGGCATCGTCATCTATCCAGACTTCCAATTTGGTTTATATCATTAGGGGTGCCTTAGAAGTGATTTCAGACTGCAGAATTATTTAAGAATCAGAATCAGAAAACTTAACTGATCCCAGAGGAAACTGCTTAATTGAACCCATGGAAATTGTGTCTCTTTTTCAGGTGGAACCATCGACATCACGGTGCACGAAGTAGTGAAGGATGGTCATCTAAAGGAGCTGCACAGGGTATCAGGAAACAACATGGGTGGCCAGACAGTGGACATGAACTTCAAATGGTTCCTCAGAGAGCTCTTCTCTGAAAAAGTGTTTGATGAGTTTGAGGAGAAGCACCCTGGCGAGCTGCAGAGGTTAATGTATGAGTTTTCGATCTGTAAACGTTACGACGGAGATGTGTTGGTGCAGTGTCCCTATAGCTTACAGCAACTAGCCAGTAAGAAAGAGGACATAGAGTCTTACTTCATAGGAAACAGTGATGCTGACTGGGACAGTGGCCAAATCCTCCTGTCAGGAGCAAAGCTGAAATCCCTACATGACGACAGTGTCAAAGGCATAGAAAGCCTGATCAGAGAGATACTTAAAAAGCCCAACCTGAACATCAGATACATCTTCTTAGTTGGAGGCTTCGCCCTGAGTCCATATGTGAATAGTTTTGTCAAAGAGAGGTTTGGGTCAAAGTATAAGGTGCTGTGTCCTGTGGATGCTCAGATGGCTGTCGTGAATGGGGCCGTTACATTTGGCATGAAGCCGAACATAGTGGAGTCGAGGATCAGTCTTTTCTCGTACGGGATTGCAGAGAGTAGATTGTTTAAAAAGTCGAGACACAGGGGTAAGAGCAAATATGTAAGTGCGGGGGGGCTCGAGTTTTGCGATGTTTGCTTCAACTGTCTAGTAAAGAAGGATGAGTCTGTCCTTTGTGACGAAGTCAGGCAGTACACCTTCAATCCGGTTGAGAAGGACCAAAGAGAAATGCAGTTCAGTTTTTACTGCACTGAGAGTCAGAATGCTGAGTTTATTGATGAGCCAGGAATGGTGAAGATTGGCTCCTTCTCAGTGTCAATGCCGAAGCTCAAGAAGAGCAACTGCCGATCAGTGATACTCCAAACCAAGTTTGGTTTTACAGAGATGCAGGCAACCGCCACAGACCTTGACTCTGGTGAGACCACTTCAGTCAGACTGGACTTCATGTCCAGATGATCGGGTTGATCCACAGACCTGAAGCAGTAGATTTACACATTGCACTAGTGATGTATGTCAAATTAAAACATAACTTGTCATGTGTTTGGCCCAGTTTGTGTAAAATCTGATTATTTTATCAGAACTGTCAGTTTAAAACATACTAATAAACTGGTATGGTGATTAATAATTTGTAAATAGTTTTTTCATGTATGTACAAAACATAATGTGTTCTGTGTACGTATTCTACGTTCACACTATTTTTAGGTATTGTAATAAAGATTCTGGGATCAGGCAAGCATTTACACCTCACGATGTAAAACACATTTCTGACAATAAAAAGATAAACATGAAGCCCTTGTTTTGTGTAACTATGTATGTAACTATTTATATAACAGTTTTCATGCAATGAAATCCATCTCAAAGTGTTTTTACATTAAAAAAAACAATAAGATCACATTAAACTGTCAAACACTAGACGCACCAGTTAAAGTTGTTACGATCATTTCACATTTTTTTCATAAAAGACATAAAAAACACTGCATTGAAAGTAATAAATCCAAACATTTTTCTATTCAAAATTCTTCAAAATAGCCCCAACTTGAATAGATCTCCCTTTGATTATTAGAGGTAACATTTCCTGTCTTCATAGTTGCAAGAACTCTTTCTGGTGACTAAAACAGACGCACATAAATACTTGTTAGTGCACTTTTAAAACAAAGTAATGACTGGAGATTTACTAAACGTATCCGAACATCAAAATAGATTAAAAAAAAAAAAACTCTACTAAACCCTAAACTCCCTCCCTGTTGTTTCTTGATGTCCTTCAGATTTTGTCTAGTCCAGTTTTGGTCCAACTCCAGTATTTACCCCTGATCTGTTGTTTAGCTTGTGTCTTATTTTATGCTCCCAATCCAGATATTTTTATTCTTGTCGTGAGCCTAATTTTAGATTCCAGTCACTTACTTGGCAACTGAATCCATTGACTGATTTAGATTCCAATTCAGTTACAGTTACTGATTGCGTTCACATTTTCATGCACTTTACCACGTGACATTCTGGTACGATATGATACTGGAACTAATTCAAGTCCTGAACTATCCTTACTCTGGATGGGTGAACAAACAATGCTTGCTTTCTGCCTTGAGAGACAGTTCAAATAGTCCATTTCTCATATAAGAGATTAGTGACAGTATTTGGGACCCTAGCAAGAAGGGCAGCCAAATTCAGTACAGGATTCAGAATTTGTTACTGTACAGTATTGTACTGCAATACAGTACAGTATGGGCCCAAAAGTCTGTTCATCTGATTCCTTCAGTTAGACTATTGGTCCTGAACCACCCTAGGTCCTTAAGATGGCCCAGTACCTTACAATTGGTTGGTTGAGAGAGTCCTCTCTCTTCAACCAGTTTACATCAGGTTTATTTACTTGGATCAGCCCAGTTACATGAGCCAATTCACCTCCCTGCAACACTCCTTAGTAACTCAGACTTCCCGAGCTTGTCCAGTTCATTGAACTGGTGCAATCACTTTAGTTCTGCAGTGTTAAACCGAGCTTACTGTAGACCATAACACTGCGACATACACTGAGACTGAACACTGCGTGTCACTGCTGTGTTCTGCCAAGTCAGGTTTGACTCTTAGGCATCCACAAGCACTAAAAGTTGGACACAATTTGTGCAACTAATAAAAAACTTAAAAAAACATTCAGACTTGCTTTATCAACACATCATGGACCTGAAAGGTTTAAAACTTTTTCACCTATAAAAAACATTGATGAAACAAATTCAGTAGCTGGAGTAACCTCATGAAAAAAAAAGCATTTCTAAGACAATACAGACAAAGCTTTACAATAATCAGATTGATCTTTAAGACACCACCCGGGCCTTTCTACATTCTTTCACCTTTTTGCACCTTTCTGTATCTCACACGTTCCATCGCACATCAAAACAATCTCTGAGAATCAAGTGACACATGTGGTGTGACCACCATGTATTCTTTAGTACACGTATCTATGGAACATTTTCTCCAGTTTTAAGCCCCAGGAACCACATGAGGGCAAGGCAATGGCAGTTCATTCGTATAACACATTGCCATACACAGAGGTCAATGTGCGACACAGAGATAAAATAAGCACAAAATCATAAAAAGAAAAGTAAGCAATAAAAGTAACCATAAAATCAATATAGAATAATAGTAGGATTTAAGTTTAAGTTAAACAAATGTAAATAAAACAATGCAAAAGAATAAAAGTGAAGGATTTTTGTGCAGATTTTACTAGTAACTGAAAGCAGAATAAACACAATTACTATTAATATAAATAAAATTATTTAATTACACAGCATTTTAAATTACACAAGAGAAGCAAACATGAAAGACAATTTTAATATGATCTTTATGAACTAAAAAAGATTTTACTTTCAGACACACAAGTGTTCTTTTTTGGGATAAAAAACCCAAAGTGGTTGATTTTAATTAATTTGATATAAAATCATTTGAACAGCAAATTAAACTTTCAAAGTGCAACTCAGACCTGTATTTCAACCGCTTCATGCAAGGTGGGTAATAGTCGCTCCACCGGAATCACAATCAGAATCAGAATCGTGTTTATTGGCCAAGTATGTGAGCGACACATACAAGGAATTTGGTTCCGGTCGTTTCTCAAGCACAACAGTATAAAAACACAAACAATATATGAACGACATGATGAACACTATACTGAGCAATATAATAAATAATATACAATCTACAGTGTGAATCCGTAAAATGGATTTATATTTATAAATTTAAAGATAAGTGGTAACAATGTATATAAGTATTATTTGAACATATGATTATACTATTAATCTAAATATATGTATGGAGATATATATGTGTGTGTGTGTATATATATATATATATATATATACAGGAATTCGGAATATATACAGGACTACGGAAATGAATACAACAGAGTGTAAAGAGTGAATCCATCTTGGATTCAACTACTTAATAATAAGGGTGGAACAATTTTTTCACTATGAAAAAGGGGTGATAGCAACCAAACACACAAATGAATTTGTTTATAGCTTTTCATATTTCTTAAAAGCTTACACAGCAGTGATATTTAATTATTAAAATGATAAACAATAGTCAGGCTACACTTTCAGATCATTCTACGTTCCTTTCTCTTTCAGTCTTTCTGTATCACATGCATTCCATCACACATATCAGAACAATCTTCGAGAGATTTGCTGGGTTGATGGATGAACTGAGTGACTGAGGCTTATTTCTGCAAGACTGTTTTCTTCACTTTCAGGCTACCACAAGGTCAGTTGAAGTACATGAACGTCAAACAGCCAAAGATGATTACTAGACAATTAAACAATTACTATTGTACCAGAAATCCCTCACTGTGAGTGGAATTTATTTAGGCTTTATGTTCAAGTGAATAATTTATGTTTATGTTTCCCTTTACAGCATTTAGCAGACGTTCTTATCCAGAGCGACGTACATCAGTGCTTAAGGAGTCTACATCTGTTCTTCATACCTGAACAGCTAGACTCAAATCAACATCTGCTTTTAACCAAGTTACTGCCAGCCCAGTTACACACCTTAACACACCCCGTCAAAAAGAAAAACAAGTCAGAGGTTAAGAATTTATTTTATTGAATTTAATGAATTTAGCTACTGTCATGAATTAATGGTGACTGACACTATTCTAAAACAAATACTTTTATTATTTTCTACTGTACATTCCACTGGGTGCTCCTCCAAGGCAGAAGATGCTCTAATCTCTGTTACTTTTCATATAAAACCAAAATATGAAGCTCAATGCTCACCAGATTCTTACCACAACTGCGTTAAGAAAAAAAAAAGACGTAACTGATGACTATTTGTTACAAAACCATGGAGGCTGGACACTAGTGAAGAAGAGGACTCGAGTGTGGAAGGGGTCTTTAGTGGAGGCAGGATAGTAACCCTCTTAAGATGAGTCAAGTTGGTTCATTGTCATTTCAACCATCTAAACAGTACACAGTCAAACCAATAACAACATATTCCAGGACAACATATTGCTGACAGGAGCAGTTACAGAACAAGTGTGAGTGAATACAGTATTATGACAGAAACTGTATTCTAGCAGCAATCACTGCAAAATGCAAAGATAAATAATTGTGCAAATAATAGCAGAACTGATTGAGGAGTCCCTGGGGAGGCCCGGGAAAACCTTTTTCCAGACAGAAGTGACTTCAGGTGAAATGTTTGGTAAAAGTCCAATAGAATATGAGCATGGCCTTCACCCTTTAAAAGGTAAAGTGCATGGTCCTCCAAGCCTATTATTACAGAATAGGCAAATACAAGCGTTTGCCCAAACTGGCTTCAGCATGCATTCATTCATGACTTAATTTTTTGCTGCTCATCCAGGACCAGGTCACAGTGATATCTGACAAGGGAATCCCAAGCATCCCTTGTCACATCCACCAGTTCCTTCTGGATGCTATGTGATTTGTAAATATCCCCCCCAGCATGTTCGGGGTCTGCCCTGTAGTATCCTCCCAAATGTTTGTGTCCAAAACAATTTCCCAAAGAAGATTTTTCACTAGATGACCTCAACAGCTCTTTTCCATGCAGGGTGGCACTGACACTACTCCAAGCTTTTCCTGGATTTCTAAGCTTGTCACCCTTACCCTAAGGGAGCTCAGACACTCTGAAAACTCCTTTTCACTGCTTGTATCCACTTGGTGTAGGACCTCACTCACAACTCACAACTCAAAAGATACTACACTACGCAGGGAAAAAAGTCTTCCCCGGACTATCAGACTCCGGAATCGTAACAACTATACTTCACACATTCCTGTCCTGCCTGCACTCATATAGTCTTGTGTCGTTTCTGTTTTTGTTTTGTGCTCCACGGTCCTGGAGGAATGCTGTTGTCACAGGCAAATGTGGTTTCATTTCACTGTATACGGTGTAGATGGTTAAAATGACAAGCACATACTTGACTTGACTTGATGTGCATCCTGGGTCATTTATGAATGTACTGATAATATTGTCTTGATAGTCTCCTGCATCTTAGTTAACACATTGTGCTTTGCACAATAACAGAGCTGACACCATTTTTGCCCTTTATCTGTTTCTGGATCCCCCACATTCCACATTCAATCAGAACAATGTACTGAGATAGTGATCAATTGACACATGCCAGGTATCCATAAGCACATGTATGTAGAAATAATGCCTTTTTGCATGAGTTCTTTCTTCAGTTCTTGTTGCATATACATATTTAAATAGGTTAGGGTCATTTATCCCAAATTTATCCTTTAAACAGATTTGATACTAAATGAGCAGGTTCAGACAGAGTTTTGTGGGTTACAGTTAATTCAGAGAAAATTTTGTGGAGCTACAGCTACATGGAGCTTCATTGTCACACGCACCGGGTCGCGTGGCGCCAATCGGCGTCGGAAGTGACGTCACGGAGAGTAGAAACACGCAAAGGGCAGGTAGAACTGCACACAGTCATTAGAGACCACTCTCTATGCTCAGTGTCGCGACTGGTACCGTGAGTACTCTAGGGGTTCGTCCTCTCTCTCTCTCTCTCTCCCTCTGTGTGCGTGTGAGAACGCGGACTCCTTTGGTGGGAATCCTTACTCCTTTTCAGGAGCGTTCTCATAACAAAGTGCGTGGGCAGCCTGCTCTATCGTCTATATCTGCGATTGGGCCCTTCCCTCACGCTACACCTGGTCTCCTCAGTAGCGCACCATTCTTGTCCCTGACATTCATGGATCCACTGAATAAGAACCTACACTGAGAAATCTTATCAGGAATATAGGTGTCTTCCCATAAAAGTGTAATATCTCAACAGTCAAATCTTCACTAACATTACACGTTAGACATCATTCTGACCTTTCTTCTTTTTTTAAATATTTTAGACAGAATTTTCTCTCTCACACACACACACTCTGTCTAGACTCTGGGCAGTCTAGACTCTGCTGCTCAAGAAAGGTACCCTAACTCCATGACCTAAAGAACTGGAGACCAGTCTCACAGCACTGCTGCAAGGAAAGGGTCATTCAATCAGACCAGACCTACCTACTGCGGGTGGTCTAGTTTTGATAATACATTCTTGCTTTGGGATGTTATGGAGGCTTTGATGAGGCTTTGATACTGGTCTGATTTCTCTGGAAAAAGAAAAGGCATTTGACAGGGTTGAGCATGAATATCTGTGAAAAGCTTTGGCAGATTTGGGCTTTAGAACAGGTCTTATAGCCAAAATCAGGATCCTGCATTGTGACACTGATTATTTTCTGAAAGTTACCAGCAGTTTGAATTCCCTCTTTAGTTTGGGAAGGGGGTCAGGAAGGGGTGTGGTTTATCTAGGATACTGTATTTGCTGACAATACTACACCATTACACAGGTTGAGAAATTGTGGTTTATTCACGTTTTAAACAATTTCATTTATTTATTTATTTTTCTTAATGTATGCTTGAGTTTTTTTCATTTAGTCACTTTGCTTGTTGTGTTTTTTTGGATCAATGTCAATAAAGGATTGTTTAAAATTCAATTCTTGTCTTCTCTTAAGGAGATTATGAAAATGAAATGAAAGTGACTATTCTGTCTTAGGTGAACACATCACACAATGTGAACAGCACGAAATTCTTCCTCTGCATTTAATCCATTCACCAAGTGAAGCAGCGGACAGCCAGGGACACAGCACCCAGGGAGCAGTGTGTGGGGATGGTACCTTGCTCAAGTATACCTCAGAGGTACTTAGCAGTCTTGGGAATCGAACCCATGGCTTCCTGATCCAGTGGCCCTAACCACTAGGCCACCAGCTACACTCAAATTATACTCAAATTACATGGACAAGAATTCCAGATCAAGTGTTCTAGGCTATGTATAGGAGGAAAAACCCTTGAGTGATATACAGTATAGACCTACAATTAGAGCTTCGTCCGTCTTTCTGATCCTTGATTTTGTCTCAAGTTTTGTATTTCATGTTGCTGTGAATTGCATGTTGCGGTCCCAGCAAACAGCAACTGGATTTTATCACCCTTACTGTCAACCAACTCTTCAACTCTGTAAAATTTACAACTCATGCATAATGGCAGCTGAGCCTAGCAAAAAACATCCAGGATGATCCACTGATCCACTGAGAAAGACGAAGGAACAAAAACTATTGTGGTCAGTATCCTCCAATTCATCGACAACAAACTCCCAATACTGGAATTATTACTAAAAGGCACAGTCAAAACTTAATCTTCCCGAGTCACCAACCTTGCTATTGACAACAAAGCAACAAAAGAAACAGTCTTGGATTTCCAATGTATTAGTATGTATTATAATCTAATATTCTTCGGAACACCTGAACAAACAACAGACAATCCAGAAGATGCAATCAATCGGTTTATGCAGTCAGTTCTTAACTGCTCACTGGATGCTGAAAACAAATAATAACAGTCACCTCATTCAAACACTATCAGCAAGAGGAACTAAAAGCAAAGGAAGGGGACTAGTTACAGCCCCTAAGACCAGCTTCAACAGGAAATTCAGGAAAAGCTTTCTGATCATGCAGCAGTTTTGGAAGAAGGGAAGATGAGCCATGTTAACTGTGAACAGGTTGTACATTAACGGGCACCTCTACTAAACCTGTTTATGGTCATTTCAAGCATTTATACAGAAACAGAGTGAAATAAGACAGCATGACGCCACCATTGGACAACATTAGGTT
Organism: Bryconaethiops microstoma; assembly: GCA_037577275.1. Classification (NCBI taxonomy): domain Eukaryota; kingdom Metazoa; phylum Chordata; class Actinopteri; order Characiformes; family Alestidae; genus Bryconaethiops; species Bryconaethiops microstoma. The sequence continues at coordinate 9,395 of JBBJLS010114932.1, forward strand.
CACCATCAGACACCATCAGACACAATCCCTGAGATGCTTTACAGAGAAAAAGGTTCAAGGTCACTTTATTGTCATTAGCAGCCATGAATACATACAGTGTGAGATGAGATAATGTTTCTCTAATTTAGCTTACATATTTTACCTTTTACTTGTATTGCTCCTTGTTTAAGCTGTTTTACTTTTTATCTTAGATTTGTGTTTTAGAAATCTTCAGATTTGTGTTTAATTTAAAATTGTATTTATTATTATAATGTCTGCACATTCATAAAAGGAGCGGTTCAGGTGCATTTCACTGCATGTTGTACTTGTATAACTATGCATGTGACAAATAAAGAATCGTGATCATGGTGCAACACCAAAAACAAAATCAGTAAGTGTGGACTGCAAGAGAGAGAGAAAGAGAAACACAGGAGCAACAGTGCAATCATTTACAGGACAAGACGATATACAGCGAAGTCGACTGGAGCAGTTACAGCACTTGTGCCAGTGAATACAGAATGATGAAAACCACATTGCACACCATTCGTGCCACCAACGGACAACATTAGGGTCACCATCGAACGATGTTCAGGCCTTTCTTCATTCCTTTGCTCTATATGTCTTTCTTTAATCTCACATTCCATCACACATCACAACAATCTCTGAGATGCACAGTTAAAGAGAAAAAATCTACGTGATTCACTGCATCTTTAGTCTTTAGAGACACTGAGAACTGTGTCTGCAGATAACGTAGCCCTCAGCGAGGAGGACTTGAGACCGAGCAGTGAGCCGAATAAGAGCTACCTATAGAAAGGCCAGGCACATGTAAGGCCTAATTGATTAATAACTAAGATTAATAACTTAGCCCCAGTCTTGGCTGTTTGCGTGAATTATGTATAGAATATCAGTGTTTGTGGATAGATTGTCATAGAGTGTCAGTTTTTGAAGTTAATTTATTGATGTTAAACTAATTGTTGATTTTAGTTAAACTAATTAATTATTGATCTTGGGGTGATGACATCCTTCAGTAGACAATGAAGTGAAACCCTCAGATTGTTACAGCACCCCCTGCTGATAGAAGTGCACCAAAAGATTCTAACTCAGAATGGCCAAATTATCTTTTAATTTAAAATTTCTTTTAACTTAAAGTGTTCATCAGACTCCTAACACAGGAACAAAAGATTCTGCCAAATGATGTAAATGTAAATTTTCAAAGATTTATGGAAATAAGCCTAAAATCTAGCATGACTCGAAGCAAGAATTATAATATAGCAATAAATGTAAAGTAAATTAAAACAGCTTTGTCTGTTAGAGAAACATTTCACTCTGAAGAGCTACGAGGAGTCCAGTAGCTTAGAAAGAGTGGGGAGAAAAAGACAAGCTCACCTTTATAAGAGCAGAGTTTACTTTCACTCTCCTTTGTCCAGCCCATGGCTAAACTGGGTGTTTCCTGGTATAAAAACAGATGAGGCACATCTTCATTCCTTCACTAAACGTCCCAGTTTTTAACGCTCCTAGTGTGATCTCTGAGGTACGTATTTTTAAGATTAATTAATGTATATTAATTTATTTATATTTTTGAAAAAAGCAAGAAAATCTGTAACATGATCTCAGTGAGTTTTGAAATGCAGCGCTTATTACCAGAAAATGTATTTAATAAACATTATTTAAATTATATTTATATTAAGAAAATGCATTGCAAGTCATTGCAGTCATTCTTTTTGTTCGCACCATAAGAATCAGGTTCTACAGACTCATTACATTTTACATGTACATTTACATTTAAGTATGACCTATCACATCTTAGAATTTTTTTTAACAGATTATCTCTTAAAATGCTGTTTGAAAATGTCCATTTATTAGAAACTAAGCACAACACAAGCCAAAGATAACGTTTACAAATCCTTGCTGTTTTAAGTATTTAATGCAATAGTCAACTGAACAGAAATTAAATGAGATATTGTAAATAATATTTTGCTTCAAAAAGTATCACAAAGAAAAATATACAGGTAAAGTTCTCTGGATCAATTACACAGAACTTGAACATGTCAATGTATATCAATACCTCTGAAAGTCATAAACTGTGCTCAGTTTAGAACATGGTATGTGGCCAATGATACTGTACTGTAAATACATCAGTGTCCGGTTTTCCTTTTTCAGACTCAGAATGGACCAAAAACTTGCAGATTTAAGGTAAATGTAAATTATTCAGAATATTTTTGGATAGTAATGAACAGATTTGTATTTGGTGTGAACATTTCCCCAGAATACTCGCAAAGACCAAGGTTTAAATTTGTTAATGAGTGAGATCACATCCTTGAAAACATTTAGACTGTCATTTTGATAGATCTGTTAATTGGCTGCATGAAATACGGTTATGTGGTTGTATTCCGATGCTTACGAACGGAACAGCATTATAAAGCTGTAAATTGGTTTAATTTTTAGAGTTATGTGGTTCTGTACAATCAATATCCATTTCTAGTTCATCGTCATAAGGACATGGACACAGTACAGAAACTAAGGCGTGACTGATGTAGCATGTTCATATGTTTTAACATTATACACTTTAATATAGACTTTAGCACATTTACTCCTTAGTTGTACATTTACCTGTCTAAACAAATTTTAAAGGAGGCTGAATTTGCACAAGTAAGGCTAAAAAATAAATAAGAAATATCACTCATGTAACAGATGTAATTATTTACATTTCATGTTTTCTCATTTTTAATGCATTTTCAGTACTTTCTGCAGCTGCCACTGCAGCCATTTTATTCCAGAAATGTGGGTATAACCCCCCAGAGTGGCACAAAAAACCCAAAGATCCCAAGAGAGAAACACTTAATGGGACCAAGACTCAAAACCTATCCAAATCTATGTTACACATTTGCACTCAAGGGCCAGAATTTCTACCCTTGCTCTAGACTGAGGTTGGCCCAGATAAGGGATGTACAACACTAACCCATAGTATAGTTTTGGTCAGACCAATCCAAGGGTGGCCATGATTGAGATTATTCAATATTGAGGTTGACAGATATTGGTCAAAAATAGTCTCTTCAGCTCAGTCCAAAGTGAGATTGAGTTTGATCAGTGGTTTGCAACCCTGGTGCTACAGCATCTCCGAAATGAATATTTCAGCTCTTTACAGTAACACACAATTATCAAGCCTCAATCGAATTACAGAACTTCTGAACTGAACTTGCTACGCTGGTCGGTCTAGATCAGCGATACCCAACCCTGGTCCTGAAGACACCACAGCACTACACATTTTATTATTATCCCTGCTTTTACAAACCTACTTCAGCACAGGAAGTTGCTAATAGTTGAGTAGTTATGTAAGGGGAAAGCATAAAAGCATAAAGAGCAGAGGAGCCTCTGGGACCAGACCTAGGAACCAATGCAGTTTGTCCAAACTGATGTTGGACAAGATTGAGATTTGTTCAAATTAACGATGCTGACCACTGAGACGGCAAGTTATCACACAATTTGCCAGCTGTCACGACTTGCCGTGCTCGGGGACTGAGGTGTGGCACAGCTGCAGGTGCCTTTGATGGTTTTTTATTACAAAAAGACACAAAATAAAAACACATACAAAATAAAGAGGTACGAGGACCTTAAAAACAAAGCATACGTAAAGCAGAAGACACATAATGCATCGGAAATGTGAGGGCATTGGTGAGGGTTGACCAGCAACTAAAACATGAACTCTTGAAACTTAAATACATAACCTGCTCAGACCTAAACCATCAATAAACATAATCACTTAAACTAAACACAAGACAGCTGACAAAGTGACTCTAGACACAACACACACCCTCCTATCAAAATAGGAGTCCCATAATAAAAACCCAAAACAATAGCGGCCTCTAACGGCCGAGATAAACACCATCTTAAAATAAAAGCATTTTTAAAATAAAATGTTAACGTTTCCCATGGCATCAAATATTTCAAATCACTAAAACATAATTCACATTACATTCCTAAGATGAACCTACCTAATAAAACATTTCCATTGTAGTTAAATGACGTTTTGAATGAACTTCACTGTTTATCATTCATGCTGTGCATGATTTTTCATTCATACAAAATCAGAAATCAGAATCAGAAAACTTTATTGATCCCGGAGGAAAGTGCTTATAATAACAGGCTGCCGCAGGTTCATGCCAGCACACATATTAAATATTAAATGATCAGAGAGAGGTAAAACTTATAGGGTCGGTTTCCCAGACAGTGATGAAACCTTGTCTTGGAATAGAGATTTTCAATGGAAAATCTCTATTCACAGCATTGTGTAATCCAGGACTAGGCTTAATCCCTGTCCGGGAAACCGACCCATAATTGCTTGAATTTATAATCGACATTTTAACTTTTTTAACAAAACACTAAACAAAACTTATTATAATCAATTTTATTCTAAGACTGGAGAAGGAGCAATGCAAAATGGAAATTATGGATTTAAGGTAAGACTAAAGATTATCTTCGTTCTTCTATCATTTCACTGTGAAATGAAGCATCAAATGTAGTCTTTTCAATTTCTCTGCAGAAAAGAGAACGGAACCCTCAAATCAAAAAACAGGGTATTAAGGTAAAATACCACTTAAATCCATGTTATAACCCAATTAAAATCGGTGATCTGGTTTTTAAATACATTCTGATTGTTTCTGAATGACACTCTACATTACTATAAAGACAAGCAGAAACCTTGTTTTAAAAAAACAGTCAGAAAGACTGTATTTCAGTTTCTGAGGTATTTACATTCTGCATTGTTTAGGGTTTTATAAAAACTGCTTCATGATAAATAAAGACCATCAGTGTTGACACAAATTTCTCACAGCAATTTGCTGTAGAGTCTAACAGCTTATTTAGTAACTTTTTACCACTTAAGGACACATTTAATCACAAGAAATCCTTTAATCGGACCTGCAGTTTCATTTTAATGAGAAATATGAACAGCTCTGTTCTGTCAATTTCATACTTAGATTGGAGAATGAGAAATACAGTAAAGAAATTGATGAATTAAGGTAAGTATGTGCTACAACTAAAAATAACCATGGGTCAATTTTTCTGCAGAAAACTTAAACAGTTCTTTTTAATTTCACACGCAGACAGGAGAACGAAAACCTCAAATCAGAAATCAACGAATTAAGGTAAGACGTTATTCACTTCCCAGGGAGGAAACCCAACACGGTTGTGTCCTCAGCGTTGCGGTGCTGTTGTAGATACTGTAGATGCTGTAGATGCTGTGATGAGCAGTCGGTATGTTGGGATTCGAGTAGCCGAGATGCAGGCAGGGCTCAGCATGGTACATAAATACAGTCCAGCACGTTTACTCCCTCTGATAGAGTTTAAGGAGAACTGACTTGACAATAAGCAGTCCCTCTGGGCCAGAGTTTTGGAGCTCACTGGTGGCTCTGTAAAGTGGTTCAGTTTAATGTCCATTAAGCAAACACTGGTAAGTAAAATGAACAGGATAGGGGTCTGGTTAGCATTCACTTTTAACCTTGCCTGCTCCCTTGCATCCAGAAAACTGTCGCTGAGCCACGTTTCTGTAAAAACAAAAATAATTGTCTCTAGACTTCTGCTTGGTTGTCCGCTTGAGTGCAGTTTATTGTCCAGGGAGCAGACATTTGTGAGAAGGATAGACAGAACAGCTGACTAATTTGTATTACCTTTTAGTTTGGTTATGACAGGCCAGGTAGAAATCGCAGAGTCAAGGGGTCTCATAAACACAAGAGCAACCTGGGACAGTGACCCCCCCCACTGTCGACAGTCCTGAATGAAGGGGTGACAGGAAAGGAACGACAGCACCAGCAGTCAATTTACTTCATGACCCCCAGCTCTACAGCCTTCATCTAACTGGAAAAGTTCATTATCAAAAGCCTGACTGAACAATTAGGTTATTCAGGATAGACCTAAAAACTTTAAAGCAGCTTGATCTAGAAGCAGCTTTCCGAGGAATGACTGAAATATTTATCATTAGGCCAAACCAGGGAGGAGGAAGAATCAGATCAGAATCAGAAATTTTGTGGAAAGATGAGGAAACTTCCTCAGTAATGCTTATTTTAAATGTAACCTTCCACGTTCCTGTAGATAACCCACTGCATTTTTCACTCTCAACAACAACAAATACAGAGTGTATCTGTAAGGGTTTACAGTGAGCATGAGCAGCATGGTTTAGGCATCGGGTGTCAGATTTTAATGTTAATATTTGTTTTCTTGTCTAATCATCTTGATGAGCAAAGCAAGTGCTTGTTGATGGAACATTAACATGCAGGTTTGCATGCTTATGTTAATGGATATATATTGGTTTATTTTGGCTTTTCTTTAATTTTGATAGGTCAGGACATCAAGACAGTCAAAATGAATTGCCCAACAAAGAAGAGGGGTATGGTGTTTTATACTGTTAACTCTATCTGAATTTGAACAAATTGACATTTTATTCAAAAGTCTTTTCACTCTTTAAAGAAAGGAAAAAGTAACAGACTGCGAATTCGAAGATTGTGAAAAACTCAAAGAATCTGAAGCAAAACCTGCATGCGAGAAACATAAGACTTGGGTAAAACTCCCATACCAGCTACACATCACAGAACATAACACACAGCAACCACGGCAAAGGAAAGAGGGCGAATCCAGTGACACCAGGAAGCATGCAGAGGATGCAAAGGTATGACTGACCATCGTTTTTGGTTACACTTTTATACATTCTCAACTGAGTAGATTAGGTGTAACAGAACTACCCAAAACCTCCTAGCCTTAACATGTATTTGTATTGAAGATAAGGATGACAAATTATATGTTGTACATAAGTCTGGGTGAGCTTAAACAGCAAGAATTGTTGACATGTGTTCAGTTTCCATCTGAGATAGTACATCCTGTATCAACTACAGATGATAAAGTGCAAGCAATGCAAAAAGCTAAAAAGGGTTGCAAAAAGACACTACAGAACTTTCGGCGGGACCATGGTTTACAGTCCGTTCAGACCAAAAGAGGCTTTTGGTAACAAACACAGCATTGCGTTTGATACAAAGACAGCTAGATACCTCGTCTCCCAAGTGTAGTGGCCCTGGACAATTTGTTTGGATGCAAAGTATCATGAACTTAATCAAGTACAAGCAGATATTAGATCAAATTTTGACTGTCTCAGAAAGGAAGCAATGGTTGGACATTCCAGCAAGAAAATGAGCCAAAGCACACCTCAGAATAATCACAAAATTGCTTAATATAACAAAGAATCCAAATTTTGCCTTGATCACCCGAGTCCACCGACATAAACTATTAGAAGAGATGATTCAATGTAGTTCTCTTTGCAAATAGAATGGGCAAGTATTACATTAAGGTATGCCCACTGTCTAGAGATTTGAGAGACATCTTGTTTCACAATAAGATTGAGTTCTTTCCTTAGATAAATAGACTTTTAATAAAGGTCAGATGAATTAACGATCAAAAGAATCACAGCTTGACTTTCTCATGTTTATCAGGCATGCCAATATTAGAAAAACAGAAAAGTTTCACAAATGTCTAAAAAGTGGATTTAGAACAGCTAAAAATATGTTAAGAAATAAGGAAAAGCACTACTGGAAATCCTTCTCTTTAAACTGGATGGGAAACCTGTCATTACCATCATGAACTGAGGAGCCTTGCCTACCCAACACTCTGTCACTGGTCTTTAGTTTGCCCCTGATGTTCTGAAAGCCTTGTTGTATTTTATTCTCCCTTCCTCTTATTTTTCTAGGTGCCAAGAAAACCAAACACTTCTCCAACAGCAAGGACATTAATTCCACGGGCACAATCTAAAGGTAAGTTTCTGCTTTTATGGTGAACCTCATTTTCTTTAAACTCAACATACATGGTCCCCTTCAGTGTTTCTGATCTACTAAATGGTAAAGGGCTTTTTTGCCTTATAACCAAATATTTTTTGCTTTGGATTTGACTGATGAAAGTGAAACTTGTTTTTTGAATTGCATTTACTTAATTTTTTTGCAGAATCGTTAGTTTCTATTGGTATAGATTTCGGCACAGCATTCACTGGATACAGCTTTGGACTTAAAGGAGCAAAACAGATTCGACAGCCGAAGTGGGGCGAGGAGTACGGTTTTAACACCCCAAAAACGCCTACATGCATTTTGTTTGATGAAGATAAAAATTTTCTAAAGTTTGGCTATGATGCCATTATGACCTACACCAGACAAACACTGAAAAACGAGGCAAAGAAGCAGTACCTCTTTGATAACTTCAAAATGGAGCTCTATGGAAAGGTATGATTATGGTTGCAAAAAATTATATTATGTACTTCATGAGAGGTACCTGATACCAGGATGGTTTTCATTTTTATTCTACAAACACAGATCATCAACAGCATCAATGTGAATAGCTTCATTTGTATAGAAATATCTTGATTAATGGAATCATTATTTAAAAAAATGAATTAATAGTAACATGAATGATAATGTTTTTAATTTTGAGTATTTGACTGATTTATCATGTAGAAATAATGAGATGTATGTAACAGTGGAGTGACTGAATTTAACACTTAGAATCAGATCCGTAAAACAAGAGCAACAAATGGGAGATTGTCATCATATGGCAAAACAGCTCCTTATATTAAGTTCCCCAGTTTCTGTTGATACTTGAGGTGTCAGATTTCATAGTGCGTCATTGTAGTTAGTGTAATTTGAAAAATGTGTAATTTAAAAAACTCTACTAGGGTTTTAAAAACGGCATCACACGCAAATGAACATAAGGTTGAGCAAAAATGAAATTTTTTTTTTAAATTTTAGATCTTAGAAACAAACAGAAAAAAACACAAGATCTTTGATTCCGGGAGAACTTTCAGGATAGCCTCCGCCCACAAGTGGGTGGGGAAAACCCGCAGAGGGAGGGGCTCCAGAGAGCGGACGAGTGGCAGCGCGCCGAGAGAAAGAGCGAGAGCGTAGGAGAACAAACACCGGTTCTAGACTGTTTTACACCAGTTATATTTACTGAAATCAGAGTTTACTGATACACTCT
>JBBJLS010114969.1:0-18375 GCA_037577275.1 Bryconaethiops microstoma
GTGAGGTACACATGCATTCGAGGGACAGTGAGGTATAGAGGCAGGTGAGGGAGAGAGTCAGGTGAGTGAGGTAGAGAGGCATGCGAGGGACAGTGAGGTAGAGAGGCATGCGAGGGACAGTGAGGTAGAGAGGCAGGTGAGATACTTGTGAGGTAGAGAGGCAGGTGAGATACAGTGAGGTACAGTGAGGTAGAGAGGCAGGTGAGATACGGTGAGGTAGAGGGGCATGTGAGGTACAGTGAGGTACAGTGAGGTAGAGAGGCAGGTGAGATACGGTGAGGTAGAGGGGCATGTGAGGTACAGTGAGGTAGAGCAGCAGGTGAGATATAGTGGAGTATAGGAGAGATATATTGAGAAATAAGAGTTTTTGAGCAGGTAAATCACCAAACTATGCTGGACACTGGGCCTCCAGGTCTGGAGTTGGGTGTCTGTGCTGTATTGTATTTTCTTGCTTATTTATTTATTTTGAAAGCTAATTTACTTTCAGCAATCACCCACTTTCATACATTCTCTTTCACTGATGTTTTTCTTCCTCCTCTTTTCCCACAGTGACTCTGGTGGCAGCTTGTTTTTGACGCAGTCAGTGACTCCAGTGTGCAGAACGGTTAAAAGACACCAGTCATCTCAAAGACCAGCTCCTCCCTTCCCTTTAGAATCAGAAGCTGACAGTGAGGGAGACTGTAACAATGATAACAGAGCAGATGAAGAGGAGAGACCAGGCTCATTATCCCAAAGAGAGTCTCACACTGAACCTGGCGACGATGACCTGTTTTGTGGTCCCCAGGAAATGCTGGCTTTACCGGCAGATCGAGCTGCCAAGAGACGAATTCGCTCACGAAAGTGGAAGCGTGCACCTGTCCAGCCAAACTTTCCTTTCCTCAAGAATTCTTGCTCAGAACCACTGTCTACCCACAAGAACCAAATTCTAGTGGTAAGGATGTGTGAATGGTTGTGCTCTGTAGTAGTGCAAGAGATCTACAGTACTGTTCCAAAGTCCTAGACACCTGCAAAAAGAACATTTAAAACCTTTAGATGAGTGTTTAATATTCCAAAATACACTAAGCAAAACTTTGAAGAATAAATACAAATAAGATTCTACAGTAAATACTGGTTTTATGTTCAGTGTATCAGTTTGTTCCTTGTGGAAGTCCAGTATTACTTGTAGTTTCCATCAGAAAGCAGGTTTGACTCGATTAGTCCTTCATCAATGGGGGTAGCTGGTGGTCTGGTGTTTAGGGAGTTTCCTCTGCGACGAGAAGGTCATGGGTTTGAATCCCAGGACTGCCAGTGGCACTACTGCGGTACGCAGCCATAATACGAGCAAGGTACCGCCCCCACACAATGCTCCCTGGGCTGCCCACTGCTTCACTTGGTGAATGGGTTAAATGCAGAGAAAGAATTTCACACTGTTCACACTCTGTGCTGTGTTGTGGTGTGTTCACCTGTGACTATAAGGCGCCACTTTACTTCAGCTTTATTAAGTTAAGTCAGGAGCTGGTGATGGGCGTTCACAAATCTAAGCAATAGCTGGAGGCATTGATGAGAAACTGAACCTGTGTTCTCCTCACCAGCTCTCAAAATATCGGCTACATTTTTTTTTTTTACAAACAAAACAGATTTAGATATTTTTCCTGCTTTCTTGTTTGTTTGCATCCTAATGTTAACTTTACTAGCAGAAAGACAATTTATCACACGTTGAGAGAAATGGCTTTAAACAATTTGCATAGATGCATAAGATTTTCGCGTCAAGCTTATTAACTTGCTAGTGAAAACTGTTTTATCATCCAGTGTGAACCTGATTTGTTGTTTTTAGTCAGTTAATGTTTCACGCCTGCTGCTGGTTACATTCAACATTTAGTTATGAACAGTAGTCCTGAATTCTGAACACTGGTGTGAACTTTAGCCAAACAAAATTTTGGTTTGGTAAAATGTGTAATGATGGCAGTAGTACATTGAATATCAAGTCCGAAAGCTTTCCAAATCATCAGGCAAAACTGAGATGATCTTTAATTTCAGGAAAATATATCTCTCTCAGAAAATGTCTAAATATCTAGGAAAAAATTAAACCTTACTGAATGTCCTAATGAAATAGTAATTAAAATGCTCAGTATTGCCTCTTTAATTGATAGTCATGCAAATTTAGAACTGAATATCAGAGGTAGTTGAGATCCTTTTTCTTTTTTTGTCTGTCAGAATTCAGAGATTGGCGGGTTCTTTAAATGCATAAAGAAAATTAGTGAGAAGCGGGGACGGCAAAGAAGAGAACTAAGTCCATCTTTATTCCCAATTGGGTGAGTTCATTTTAAAGTAGTCTTAACATTTGTTTGTTCTTGATTTCGGTTAATCATTATATTAATGATTTCTTATGGGAGTCTTTACTGGCAGTCTATTGCATACGTGCACACTCTGATGTGACTTACAGTTCTGTCAAGAAAGTATTAAGAAGTGTTTGTATTTCAGGCTGGAAGAAGACTTTGACAGCACGGAGTGGGGCACTGATGATGATGTCAGAATAGTGGTAAGTTGACTGTTTTACTATTTCATGTCATAATTTAAGTGACACATTGTAATACTTGTTGTTAAAACTATTTAGAACTGTCTGTTTTTTTTAATCTATGAATTACAAAACATGAACCACTGATCTGGGATTCTGAAGGATTTCTCTCCAAGGATATGAACTAGTTATGGGAGAAGGGCACTAACTCCATGAATCAAACTTGAGTGATAGTCTGACTGATCAGTACATCACTGTGTTCTTTTGGGTTTCCGAAACCATGCATGGCTTAGCTCAGTTGGTTGTAGGACATACACTGTATGGACAGAAGTATTGGGACACACCTATTTTTCAGGGTGTGTGCTAGGCCCCTTTCTTCCAGTGAAGGGCAGAAATGATTTAGCATTCCAAGACATTTTGGTAGCATAATGCCATGCTTCCAACGTTGTGGACACAGTTTGTGGAGGAACCTTTTCTATTAAAGCATGACTGTGCTTCAGTGCACAAAGCAAGCTCCATAAAGACATGGCTGGATGAGTTCAGTGTGGAAAAACTTGACTGTCCAGCACAGAAACCTGAACTCAACCAAATCAAACACCTTTGGGATGAACTGGAACGGAGATTGTGAGCCAGGCCTTCTCGTCCAACAGTGTCTGGCCTCATAAATGCTCTACAGAATATATGGGCACAAATTCCCACAGGATTACCAACATCTTGTTGAAAGCTTTCCAAGATGTGTGAAAACTGTTATAGCTGAAAAGGGGGGACTGACTCCCGATTAAACTCTATATATTTGAATGCAATGTCATTAAAGTCCCTGTTGGTGTAATGGTTAGTCGTCCCAATACTTTTGTCCATATAGTATACCTGTTCTTTTCAGGCATCGCTGCTATCACTATTTCTCGGTCTCTCTCTACTGAGTTGAAAATATATATTGAACATTGTTTTTAGCAATTTGAGTGCATTACTTCCGCTGTCTCTGAGAACCACAAGCGACACTTTTTGTTTATTCATCCATACATTTGATATTGTTTCAGGACAAAGAGACTTTTATTTCAATCACCCATAAAAGAAACCGACAAAAATGGCTTCCAGCGTCAAGGTGGAAAGCTAAACAGATGCTTGAAAAGACAACAAAGAAGAAGAATGAAAAAAAAGTCATCAAAGAGAAGGAAAAACAGAGGAACAAAAGTCGAAGCCGTAAAGGTGCTCGTCCAGCCCGACAGCTCACTCAAAGTTCTGAGAATCTGTCGACAGGAGGATCAGATGATGAAATAGTGATTGAGGAGACGCAGAATCCAGATTTGGACCAGGCTTCAGAGGAGGCTGGAGAAACTTCTGTTCCTGAAATATTGGAGCGCCGATCGACAGATGATGGTGAAGACAGGGTGGGCCTAGAAAAGATCTTACTTAGAGAACAGGAGAGAGATGAGGATACTGTTGAGGATTTGGATTATGAACAGCAGGAAAATGAAGGATTGGTTCCTGACAGTGGAGTTTGCATTGGTTCACAGGATCTTTTTGAAGAGAGTGATGCAACGATAGCATGTAGTTCATTAAAAGAGACTAGAGTCAGAGACAGCAATGAAAAAGACAAAGAAAGTTGTGCAGTCCAAAGCGATGGGAGAAACTCATTCCAAAAGAAGAATACAGTCGAAGAGAACCATTCAGAAACTTTATTGGACACAGAGGCTGGTAGTGATTCTGATAATACAAAGATTTCTGAGTTGCAAAGGACCCCATGTCATGTGCCACAATTACATGAAAAGACCTCGCCAGTGGCCAATGAAAACAGAAAAGCAAAGAAAGACGAACACAAAAAGACACCAGCTGATGATGATATGGCACTTGTGCAGTCAGAGGAGAATGAACAATCTGCCCTGCCTACACAGTCGCTTTCAGGATCAAGAGTAAATGCTGACTCGAGTTCAAGGAAAGATCTCATCACTGGCGTACAGGCAGAGATGTCCATGGAAACAGGAGGCCAGTGGTTGTTTAATAATGATGGATTCAGCATGATAAAAAGGAGAAAAAAGAAAAAGCCTGGAATATCTGAACTGTTTCATGGCTCAAACTCAGATGCGAGTCACAATGACGCTTTGTCTCAGTGTGATAAAATATCTAGGCACAAAAAGAGGAAACAGGCAGGACTGTTGGTTGAAGACAGTGAAGTGCGGGAGAGTGTTTGTAGGAGACCCTCTGAGGAACCAGCAGAAGCTTTCCCAATCAACAGTGTCTCTGCACATGCTTTGTCAACAGACGTAGTTCAGAACTCTGAAACTGCTGCTGCTGAAGTAGCGATGAGAAAGAGGAAGAGGGACGGAAAGGCGCATTCATTTCCTCATGATACTGAAGGGACATGTGTTGAGGAAATGAGTGAGATACCTCGTTCAACCTCAGAGGGTCTGGTGTCTGCAGGTGAACCTGAACAACAGACCGCAACAGTTCTTTCTAGTCATATCAGTAATGAGGTTAGTCATCAGGACAGCAATACAGAGATAAATATGGATACTTGTGAAAATATTGTCCAGTTGGATGAGTCTGAACCACTAAATATAAAGAAAAGGCAGATGATGTCAGAAACTGTGGACCAACAAGATACTGAGTCAGGCCTTGGAACAAATCAGCAAGAATCATTTCTAGAAAACATCGCTGGAACACAGACCAGATTTGAACAGAGCAGATCGGATAATCTAACAGAGCCCTTAAACAACGGTGGTATAATATCCAATACATTAAACCAAGTAAATTGTCTTAGCTTTAAGATAGATGATTTGATTTCACCAAGAAAGAAGAAAAAAAGGAAAAAAGAGGAAGCTGTCAGAGATGATGTAGCTGTAGAAGCTGGTCAAGTAGAGACCTCTAAGCAAGTAATACAGGATTCTGAGTTTGTTCTAGAGGGAGGAATTACAAAGAAAAAGAAAAAGAAGATGCATTTTGATGAAGAAAATGTACACGTAGAGGTTCAGGATTATGAGCAGCAAGCTACTGAATTGGTTCCAAAGAAAAAAGTCAAGAAGAAAAAGAGTAAAGAGCAGGTTGTTGAAGAAAATGTGGCTGTAGCGATTAGTCAGGTAGAGACTACTGAACCATTTGATGCTCCTGAAATGATTCAGCATTCTGAACACCAAAGTACTGCATTGGTTCCAGAGAAAAAAGCCAAGAAGAAAAAGAGGAAAGAGCAGGTTGTTGAAGAAAATGTGGTTTTAGAGGGTAGTCTGGTGGAGTCTACTGAACAGTTTGATGCTCTTGAAATGATTCAGCATTCTGAACACCAAAGTACTGAATTGGTTCTAGAGAAAAAAGTAAAGAAGAAAAAGAAGAGAGAGCAGGTTCTTGAAGAGAATTTGGCTGTAGAGGTTAGTCAGGTAGAAACTACTGAACCATTTGATGCTCTTGAAATGATTGCACATTCTGAACTGCATGGTACTGAATTGGTGCTGGAGAAGAAAGTTAAGAAGAAAACGAAGAGAGCGCATGTTGACAAAGATAATATCGCTGTAGAGACTAGCCAGGTTGTGGTAACAGACCAAGTTGAGATTCCAGAAGTGATAGAGGATTCTCAGCATCAAGGTTCTGAATTGGTTTCAGAAAAGAAAGTGAAGAAGAAGAAAAACAAGGGTGAGCAGGCTATTGAAGAAAATGTTCTAAAACCCAGTCAGGTAGCTCGTATAGAGCAAGTAGATAATGCAGAATTGATTCAGGAGACTGACCAACAAGATACCAAGTTGGTTCCAGAGAAAAAGCTAAAGAGGAAAAAGAAGAGGGCTCTGGTTGTTGAAGAACGTATGGCACTAGAAACCAGTAACATGGAGACTACAGAACATATTGAGGCTCTTGAAGGTATTGAGGATTCTGAGCAACAAGCTACTGAAATGATCTCAAGGAAGAAGAAGAAGAAAAAGAAGAGGGAGCAGCTTGTTGAAGAAAATGTTTTAGATCAAGATGAGTCTCAAGAAGTGGTTCAGGATTCTGAGCAGCAAACTCCAGGGAAAAAAGTGAAGAGGAAGAGGGACAGGTCAACATCTCAAGATACTGAAGTGACACAAGAAGAGGAGGTCAGGAAGATGCCATGTGCAACATCTGAAAACATGTCCGTGTTTAATGCGTACAGATGTTTGATGGCAGTCGATTCCTCGAGCCCTAGAACGGAAACTAATGTTAGTGAGGAAGGCAGCAGTGCAGGGGTTGACTGGGAGGATGGTCACTGTCCACCAGGTTTTGGTGGATCGTCGTTTCTGAAGAAGAAGAAAAAGAAAAGGAAAGTGAAAGGCAGTGATTCTTCTGTTTCTGATGGCATGGGGCCAAAAGAGCAAGATGACGTTGTTTCACTGCCAAGCAGTACTGAATTGAGAAATGGATCAGGTAGTGGACAAAGACATTGCAAAAACAGTTTAGCGTCTTTGGAAGCCAGCACTGTGCCTGACTTAAGAGACGCTGTCAGGGATAAAAAGATCAGAAACAGCAACATGTTCATTTCCAGCGATTCTAAAGTTAGTCGGTCGATATTGCAATCAGATGAAACAGTACAGCCGAAGGCCAAAAAGAAAAAAAGAAGGTTAAAAACGGACATAGATGTGAACGCAGACTTGTTCAGCGAGGATGCCTTGTCTGTCGCATCCCAGGAGAGTCTCTGGAGTCTTCAGTCAACACATTCAGAGGCAAGGTCAGAAAAGGAGAAAAAGATCAAAAGGGGCAATATCGATTCAGAGAAGAACATAAACAACATCAAACAAATGCAATATGTACGTTCTTCAGACATAACCACTGACCTGAAAACAGGAGAAAGCACACAACACGACAAAGACGATAGTATTCCATCTTCAGGAGGTGAATTATTGCTGAATACTGAGAAGAAGAAAAAGAAGCGAGGCTCAGTATCAGTAACAATATAGAAGCCACACTCAGAACTGCATGTTTTAGTGTCTGCTGAATCAAACCAGCGTTCACTGACACAGCACAAAAAGACTGGTAGTTTTGGAAAGCTGAATAATGCTATGAATATATTTCCATACAGATTTATACGTTTATGATTCTTAAACAAATGCAGTTTGTACTTGTTTTTTTTTTTATAATAAAAAGGTCAAATAAATTTCTATTTCTTTCTTTGAAATGAACTCGTTGGCCATTACATGATTTAATTTCTTAAGTTAAAGTCAGAGCAGGTGTTTAACAGCATACCAAAATGCCAGCTGCTGTTGACCCTAAAAAACAAGCCAGATAGTTTAATAGTTTTGTTACTTAATTGGCCTTTATTACCCTCTAATGATTTACATGATTTTGGCCAGAGGGCAGGTGTTTGTTGAAATGACAATATATGCAATGCACATATCTACAGATTATCTACAGTATCTTGATATGGTACAGCCCCTCCCCCTTTCCATGCAAGGCTGCTTAGTCAATAGCACCCCAGAGACCATGTTTTTAATGTGGGAGGACTTGTGCCCAAGGATTGAGTGCATGAGTAATTCAAGGAAGAACATGGTTTTTTTTTTGGTTTTTTTTTATTTTAAGGAGGAGGTTTTAATTTCCTGCTCCAGTAGCTAAATCGCCTGAGCATAAGAGACCAAAATCACATTTATTGCCTCACAGGCTTTAGATGTACATTGGTAAATGTGTATACACCAATCCACCACAACATTAAAACCACCTTCATACGCCCCCCACCCCCGTGCTGCCAAAACAGCTCTGAGATGAGATCCCTGAAGGTGGGATGTGTTTTTCTTTAGCTGTAGATCATTCAAGCCCTGTACGTTTCGAGGTGGGATCTCCATGGATCAGGATAGTTTGTCCAGAACGTCACACAGATGCTTTGTTGGACTGAGATCTGGGGAATTTTGTCGCCAGGTCAATATCTTAAACCATTTCTGAACAATTTTTGCAACATCACAGGACACATTATCCTGCTGAAAGAGGCCTCTGCCAATAGCGGTAGCAGTGTGCCTGCGACAATGTTAGGTAGTAACATTTACAATTTTCTGCTTTTGATTATTTACCATCTCTATTTAGTTCTCAAGTACAGTTCTACAGGGCAGCTCTGTGTTTATTAGAAAAGTCTTTCAAATTCAAATGTTGGTAATACTTTATTTGAATAGGCCATTGTAGGTGCTTATATTACATGGTCCACCCTGTATATAGTATATTTTTTATATATATATGTGTGTGTGTGTGTGTGTGTGTGTGTATATATATATATATATATATATATAATTTATGAATCCCAGGGCTGCCAGTGGCACCACTGAGGTACCCTTGCGCAAGGTACTGTCCCCACACACTGCCCCTGTGCGCCATGCTGGTGGCTACCCACTGCTTCACTCTGTACATTTTGAGAAATAATTTCACACTGTTCACACTGTGCTATGGTGTGGAGTGTTCGCGTGTGACTATAAGGGCCAGTACTTATCAAAGTAGCATCCTCACAAATACCAGGACCCGAGGTTTCCCAGCAGATCATCGCCTAGAGCATCACGCTGCCTCTCCCTTTAGTGCATCCTGGTGCCATCTCTTCCTATGGTCTTGATGAACAGAGTAAAGGGAATCTAACAAATGATACGGAGAAACAGACTACAGCCTGTAACCGAACTATTATATACTATAACAACTGGTTATAACTATACGTACGTATTTATATAGTCAATGTATTTTTTTAGTTACAGTGAAACAGCAAATGCCAGTGTAATAGTGAATGTGAATTCAACTGTAAATTTAAATGAAGCCCTGAGTCACACACAAATGAGTTTGTAGTGGAAAAGTGAGTGAACCCAAAGTCACCTCAGACACATGAAATAAACCATGACAGAGACACTGAAGTGCCAAATACAAATCACAAACCTTTCCATTTGCAGTTAGGATGATATAGTGTAGAAAAAAGTAATTTAAAAATCTTCCTTAAACTGGTTTTCCTTAAACTGGTTTTCCTTAAACTGGTTTCTGGTTTCTAATGTGTTTCTATGAAACGAATGAACAATTTGTAAATGTTTCCTTTCTACAAGGAAAAAATGATTTTGACTGTGCAGCACTGAAAAGTTTGGATAAATAAAGACATTTGCTAATTGCAAAATTCAATCAGGCATTTGTAAAACAAAAAAGCACTTTCTTAAGAGCAACTGTATACACAACATATTACAGAAAGACTAATAGTGTGTATAGCAATAAGAATTTTCCCAATTAGGGTTAAATGTCACAAATTAAAATAACATAACTGACCTAAAATAAAAGAATACAAACAATGATGCATTTCAGCCACTTAATAATAAGCTTGCATAATTTTTAAGAGAATTTTTACATGTCTTGCATACAAACAGTTTTTCGAGACCACTAAGGGGTCCTGAATACAACAATAAAAACTACAAAGGAGTTCATTTTTGAAAGCACAATACAAGTAAATTAAAAATGAATGAACACTACACTGATTGCTGCTGTTCGTGAGAGATAAGGCTGGATTAGAGGGAGAAAATGAGGGTAAGTGTCTCCCTCTTTTGGTAGAAAGGTACACATCCAAGAAAAGTATGTCTGCTAATTCATGTTCTCCACATCAAACCAGTACATTTCAGTATTAGGAGGTCTTAGGCACCTGTGCCATTTGTTTAAAGTGTGATAAAATGTTTTTCTGCTAGGAAAGTCAACATTAGTATAAATGCAAACAAACAAGAAAGCAGTCAAAAGTATCAAGATTTATATATTTTTAAAAAGTAGTTGAAATTTTGTGAGCTGGTAAGAAGAATACAGGTTTGATACACTAAACATAAAATCACTATTTACTGCATTTATTTATTCATTTATTTTTAATATTAAATAATATAAATATGGAAAAAATAAATCAAGACTAACGACGTTTAAACGAAATAAATAAAACTAAAGACATTTAAGGCAAGATAATAGCAACAGTAGTGACAACAGTAGAGGATAAAAATGACCGTATGATTGTATTCCTGACCATTCAGAATCAGAAACCTTTAGTGATCCCGGAGGAAATTACTTATGTTACGATGGCACACAGACATAGAGCAGTGTGTGAGGATGGTACTTTGCTCAAGGGTATCTCAGTGATGACACTAGCAGTGCTGGGATTCGAACCCACAACCTTCTGATTGCAATGGCCACTCCCTAACTACTAGGCCACCAAATAGAAAATCTAACTAAATCCAATAAAACCTCTGCAGAAAATACTCTAAAAGAAATACACTATGCTATATACACAAATGCTGAGTATAAATATTATAGATAAATAACTTACAGTTAATGGAATTACGAGTAGCGCCAATGGTGGGGTATGTTGCTGCATGTAACAGAGATCAGTAGTAGATCAGTAATATTGACATAAGTATTGATATTGACTTCGTAAGTTTATTGCACATAATAGTAAGATATTGCATATAATGATAATGTTTTAGCATCCAATAAGAAAATTGCACAGTATTGCTCATGGTAGACTATTGCACATAATGAGATAATGATGCATATCATAATAATGATTTATACCCAATAGAAACAAAGTAGCATCGGTTATTGCACAGATTATTGTGTTGATAAGTGACAGAGGGAGGAGTTATGGAGTCTGATGGTGGTGGGAAGGAAGAATTTTCTGTGGAGGATTCATATGTTAGATGAGGCAAGAAATGGAAGATTGTTTTGAAGGTGGATGATGAAGACATGAAGCATTAAAGGCTGGATTTAAAGAAGTGAGAAGAGTCAAGAGTGTTTAATTGAATATCCAGGTACAGATAGAGAGTTGATCTGTTTTTTCAGTTTAGTCTCAGTCTCATCAGAGAGATGATGACACTGGAATATGGTATCTATTGATACAGAGAATGTGGCAGACTAGTGTTCATGTCCATATGTAATGGTACTGTTTCCTTCAAATTACATTGGAAGGCTGTACAAACATGACGGTTAACTACAGCTGCACTCATGTTCAAAAATACACCCACCACAGGGAGAGAGAAAACTAAAGTCTGAAGAATATGTGTCCTGTGTTTTCTTTGCTGTTTTTAAAAGATATATATCTCACATTAGAACAGAAAATGTAGTTTTTTTTAATGGTTGACAAGATGAAGTCTGTTATATGTTACATCTCGTAAAACTCATTTATCGTCTTGATTCTGTTATATGTTACATCTCGTAAAACTCATTTATCGTCTTGATTCTTCTGTCAACTTACAACTTGGAAATCGCAATCTCAAGTGTCCCAAATGGCCATTTGAGTGTAATTTACAAGTTGAATTGTTTTTATTTCCCAGTTTTTTTTACATCACCTTAATGCAGAATTAGTTCTTGATTGTTAGCTGTACATTTTATGCGTGTGGATGAGACCTTGAGGCACATTTCAAACATTATAAACACTTGAGCAGATGAATCACAAAGGAAGGATGAGTGGTATTCTGGGAACCGTCACTTTTCAGCAATGTCACATTTTATTTATTTATCTTTATTATTTATATCCACCTTTCTTACTGACCACAGTATTTTGTGTTCATAGCATAGTGTATTTAGTACAAAGCATTTCCAGAGTATTTCTGGAGAGTTTTATTTTAACTTACAGTATATTTTATATTGTTCTTGACTTTGTATCTTTTTGTGTCTCTGCACTCGTAGTATAAGTAGTTTCTTCCGGGGATCAGTAAAGTTTTCTGATCCGGATTCTGAATGGTTATAAGCAATTTATAAATTTATAAATCATTCAAAATAAACCAGTCAATTGTGGTATCATTTAAATATCCATGTTATTTGAATCCCTTGCAACTAACTTTATAAGTATTTGTTACATTATCTGTTACAACAATGTTATATATAACAGATATAAAAAAAAATATTGAAAGATTGAAAAATATCCTAAAAACCACACAATTAGAGAAAAGATACTGGTAAACTGAAAGAAGAACTGAAAGCAGTTGCAGCGTTAGAACCACTTTCTGCGGTTTTTAATGCTTATTAAGACAGTTTCTCTTAGAAATGGGGGAAAAATAAAGATTAAACATCTTCACTGTTGGATTGTGTTGCTTTTAAACAGTCATAACCTCTAAAGCAAAGCAATGTCAAAGCATGATGGCATGTTTTTAACAATTTAGTGAAATGTAACAACCTTTTTTTTACCATATCTAGTTTGAAGATTTTTTAGTCAACTGTTCAGATGATCAGGGGACTTTCATTCCACCACCTGAGCTCAAATGTACAGAAGATTTACATCATGATAATCTTGAAGAACCTCAACCGGTAGTTGGGACCTACTGAAAGTTGGAGCAGGTGCAGTTCCCTGAGGTCATCTGGCAAACCGAGACATCCCCCATTCTTCACCATGAGGTATGTAAGGTATTTGTAGGTATTTAAAGCATTGCTGGGCCTTAGACACTCTTGACCGTGTCACCAGTTCACCAGTTGTCCTTTCTTGGACTTGTTTTTCTCAGATATTGTATACATACAACATATGAACAAAGTTTATGTATGCATATACTATGCAATCACCCTGATAAAGTGGGATGATTAATAAAACTCAGTAATTGACCTTGAAAGTATGATAGGCCTTTCCTGTATAATGTACAGCTGTGCTCAACCTGTGTGTGTTGTGTTTCTATTGCATAATAATAAATAAGTAATTGCATTACTGCAAGTGTGAACACAAACTCCATAATAAACCCTGTTTGCCAATGTAAGTGAAGTATAGTGTATGCCCTCTTAGATATGCAAAATAACATGGCCTAATGTTATGAAGTCAGTAATACAGTTTCTCTCCTGAAATGAGAGATTTCCTCCAATATTTTTTTATGAAAATTCTGACAATCATCTAGAACTCGAAGTACCACATTCACATTTATACATGGGGTCCTCGAGGTACGACACAGATCCGTTCCTTCCACTGTGACGTAACCCGAATTTTGGTGTAAGAACACACCCTAGTCACTTACTGGTCCGAACACAGTTGTAAAATCATAATGTAGAATATAAAAACACAACTTAGCTACAGAAAAAGGAAAAGGACATAAATATACTGTCCTTGAACACTGTACTGTACTGGGGGACGACAACTCCCTCACTTATATGCCGCGTTACTGCGTATTACGTTACTACGTAGTACGTAAGTACGAAGCTAACAGTGTATGTCGAGTGGGAGTGGGAGTAAGCGTTGTTAACTCGAAACGTCATATGTCGAGATCGTTGTTAATCAAGCACCCCCTGTAACCAGTTTTCTATTCTGTTCCTTTGGACTGCCATAGGAGGTGCAAAGCACAACAGAATACCAGCAAAGCGGCAAGGAACTGGACTCAAACTGAAGCTAATGTAGCCTGAGGCAGCGCCGCTGCATGTGGCGAGGCCACTTTAACTCTGCTGAACTGGGACATGGGAAACCCAAGTGATTGGATAGTCGCTGCACAGACATCCACCAGAACACACAAAGACCCCTGTATTCATAAGCTCATTTATTTATTTATTTAAAGCAAGGAAAAATATAATAAGGTCAATAGTAATGTTCACATAATGACTCAGAGTCTGGACAAGGTACAACAGGGAGGTTCAAACCAATTCAATATGTTAATTTGTGGTCCACTAACATATTGATTTGTGTACTGCAGAACTGTGTGGACAAAATTCATCTGTATGTTTGGGATATGTGACCATGCAACCAAGGAAGAGTGATTTATTAAGGGAAAGCACCTGAGAGGTAAAACACAGATCCACTGGGGACAAGCTTTACAGGCCATAGCAACCTGGTTCTTTGGCGGTCACAGCAGGACACGCTTGTGAAAGGAAGACTCCATAGCAGGATCACTCCCACACATTTAGCTTCAGTAAACAATTCTAATAGAAAGGCAGTTTTCAGTGATGATGATGATGATGATGATGATGATGATAATGTTTATTTGTATAGCACTTATTATACATTTACAACACTTTCAAAGTGCCTCATAGCATGTGCGAAAGGACAGCAGAGAAACCGAGGTTCCAGAGAGAGACCGCACGGGATCGACAATGACTGGAGTCACTGGACAGTCCGAATCCAGATCCTATAATCCATTACATGCCACAACATAGCCAGAGATTGCTCAGATCAGAATAACCTGTGTTTAAAAGCACCTCCTTGCCATGTATTGTTCTTTGGTCTGTGAACTGTTTCCTTTGTATCTGCCTCAGTATCACCTCTCTGCCTGTTACTCTGGGCCTGCTCCCTGCCTGGTGATTTCCATGTCGTGTATTATGTGGATATTCCGATTTAGACTGTGCCTGTTTACTGGGTTAATATTAAGGATTAAACAAGACTTTGCTGCATTTGAGTTTCTTGTCATGATCTTTACAAAAACAAATAGAAACAAGAGAAAAATAAATAGAAGCAGACAAAAGAAAACAAAAGCAAAGAATGAACGATTAAATATGCCAAATGTACCAGCACATTTAACAAAGATAATAAAGCATTGTAATTATCGAAGAACCAACATTAAGAGCAAAAACATGAACAAGCTTTTTTTAAATAAAGGAAATTCAAAAAGTGCTTAGCGTATGAACAGATTAAAACTGCAGTGCTGAGGAGGTCCTGACTCAGAGAAAAGGAAATGAGTATAACTGGGAAAAGGAGATTTGAAAAGATATGTTTTAATCTTCTTATTGAAAGTGCTTTGTGTCTGAGTAGCTCTCAGCTTCACAGTTCCAGAGCTTTGGGCCATAATGGATCAATTCTAACTCCCCACTCTTCGACCATGTTTTGGGGTCTACCGGTATGTTCCTGTGTGATGACCTGAGTGCACAGGTTGGAACACATCCAACAATCATTTCAGACAAAGAAGAGCGAGACCATGGAGACAGTGGAAAAACCACTAAGAGAATCTTAAAATCAACTCTGAAAGATACAGGTGACTAATGTAACGACTGGAGTGCAGGTATAATGTGATCCTCTTCTTTCAGGTCAGGATCTTCACCACAACATTCTGAATGAGCTCCAGGTGTGTAATAGCTCTATCAGATGGAGCGGATCGAAGAGAATTACAATAGTCTTATCTTGATGTGACAAAGGAGAACATCCTGAACCTTTGAGAACATAAGGCACGTTTTCAGAAGTGAGTTGGTAAGAAATGACTGGTGATAGACTAGTCAGTCCTGCGGTGTGGGTGTTAGCGACGTTTTTCCTTATGCCAGTCATTTAGTCACTAAAAGACAATGCACAATTGTTACATTTGGCAGCTGTGAGTAATTAAGATGAGATTTGGGGGTGGAATTCATCAGCTGGTAGAACAAAAAAAAAAATTACATTGCATGACATTCATTTGGGTTTTATTCAAAGTAAATTTGAGCAAACAAGCTTCAGGAACGTGGGACAGCCAGATGAGAGCTCTACGTGCTAGATCTTTAAGTAGGGAGTAGCAAGAAAATGTAATCAGTTTAATCAGAAGCAAGTGTGGTGATGGACTGGTGACACCCTGGGCAGGTCACCAGTCCATCACAGTTCCTATGGGGTATCATTTCATTATTAGAGTTTATACTGACCACATATTGTCAAAGTATTTTCTGTCAAAATGAAAATAATGTACTGGTTGTGTATTTTTGACTAACAGAAAAAGTCCCGTCCACTCCAGCTCAACAGAAATCAAGCCCTCTGTAAAGTCAGTTTAGTGTGTATTTAATGTGCCCCTATAGTGCAATCTTTAACATGCCTCCTTTAAATACACAGTTACAGCTGAAGAGGGAAGTCTGTACAGTACTGTACACTATATGGACAAAAGTATTGGGACACGCCTGTTTTTTCAGGGTTTTGGACTAGACCTCTCATTTACAAGTCCATATTAAAGTCTGTGAACGCAACGACATCAAGGTCCTTGTCGTTGTAACGATCAGGCGTCCCAATACTTTTGTCCATATGGAGTATTATTCTACCAGACTAAAATAAAAGATTTGATCGGTTTTACTTGATGGTTTAGCCAGCTTTCAGACAAAGTCCAATATTAGAAACTCCCATGTTAGAATCTATACATTTTAATGCGCTGTCATTTAGGTCCCTGTTAGTGTAATGATCGGGCGTCCAGATATTTTGATCCGTATAGTGTATATCTTACACACACTAACAGTCGTGTACATTTCCTGCCCTTTTCAACTTAAAGCCACTGCAGCTGTTATAGCTGCAAAGGGGGCACGAACTCCATATTAAAGTCTATGTATTTGAATGCAATGTCATTAATGGTCAGACGGCACAATGCTTGACAAACTAGTGTATATTAAACGTTAAAAGTTATTTGTGCATTAAACAGCACCACACCAGTGTTGTGAACATTAACAATGTGATTTAGAATTCAAGACTACTCTGGAAGCTATTATAGCTGCAAAGGGGGGGGGGCATCTTCCCCATTTGAATGCAATGTCATTAAATTCCCCGTTGGTGTGTTCAGGCGTCCCAATACTTTTGTCCATATAGTGTACGTATCACTGCTCGCTGGAGCCAGGTTGTTTGTTCCAGGTGGGAGGGGCGTTGTGGAAGCCCCACCCACCGGAGCTTTGTCAACACGGCGGTGTTGTGCCCGGGGAGAGAACATGACAACTGAGAGGGGCTCTTACATAACAGCCAGCCCATCGACCCGCCGCGCTGCTGACCTGTTGGCTCTATCCGAGCTGCTGGGCTCCGTCTCTTCGCCATGAACGGACCGTCCTACTTCCCCCAGGCCCGCCGGGTGGCGATCTTCGGCGGCACGCACGGCAACGAGATGTCCGGAGTCACCCTGGTCAACATGTGGATGAAGAACCGTCAGGAGGTAGAGAGGAGCGGAGTGACTGTGAGACCCTTCATCACCAACCCCAGAGCCGTGGAGAAGTGCTCCAGGTACATCGACACGGACCTGAACCGAGCCTTCACGTCCGAGAACCTCAGGTAAGCACGATCCTCCTACTTCGCGTCAAAACAGAGCTGTGGCAGAGTCAGAATAAACACTCAGCACTCCTGCAAAACTTCCCGCAGCTCCACACACCAGCAGCAGCTCAGCTGATCCTCAGGCTTGACATTTTAAGTCGAAAAACGTGAGCGAAACGTGACCCGGATTACTGAGTGTAACGCTGTGCAGCTCACAACACGTGCTCTATTTATGGCCCACTACCATAAAGCCCAAATAAAGACTCTTATCCTCTTTACCAGACTCCTAAAGCTTCAGATCAGGCTGAAGATTCACGGTTCAGCAGCTGAGTACATGTACATAGTGTGACGAGACATCGTTTCTCCATCGACCACAGTACAACATACAATCAACAAAGTGCAAGTTACAACAGAGACACTACAATGTATTGTGTGTATATATATATATATATATATATATATATATGTCTGTCTACACTATATTATATTAATTATAGACACTATAATATACACTAAATACCTACAAATAATATAGTGTGGATATAAATAAATCTACACTATTATATTATAGACACTACAATACACACTGTAATATTGTGTAGATGCAAATCTGTATCTACACTTATATGAAAGAGACACTATAATATAGTTTAGATGCGAATATATATCTACATCATATTTAATGTAGACACTATAATATATATTCTCTACCAGACTCTTAAACAGAGTGCAAGTTACAACAGAGACAGTAAACAATAGACAAACAATAAGCAGACAATTAGTGTAAACCTTTCGGAATGATGAGTATTGCACCGTAAGTATGATTATTGAACAGGAGGCAGTTAGCAGCATTGAGTAAAGTGTGAGGAATGACAGAAACAATACAATAAATTGACAGTACAACAGTGACAGTAGTGTGAATGGGAAGTGAATTCAAGACAGTACAGTAAGTAGGCCATACAGAAGTGTGACATTAAAGTGGGAAGTGTATGTAAACTTACAGGATGGACAATATAAGCCTTTCAGAATGATAATATTGCACCATATGTAAATATAT
>JBBJLS010114995.1:0-18372 GCA_037577275.1 Bryconaethiops microstoma
CCCCACACTCTGCTCCCCGGGCGCTGTGTTCCTGGCTGCCCGCTGCTTCACTTGGTGAATGGGTTAAATGCAGAGAAAGAAATTCACACTGTTCTCACTGTGTGCTGTGGTGTGTCCGCCCGTGACAAATGGATACTTTACACTTTACACTACCATAAGAATGGATAAAAGCATCTGCCAGATGGATGCAAAGCAGTAATGTGATATAAGTGAGTGTATCTACCCCTGTTCACTAACACAGTGGTTGAAACCCAGAGGTGTGCATGAGCTCCACACACTCACCAGCAGAGAGGGCACTCCTGCCACCACCGTGTAGAGCAGCACGGGGGGCACAGCGCTGGCCTCCTCGGGCCCCAGGTAGGGCTTCGTGTACGCCCTGTCGTGGCAGAAGAAGCCCTGTACGTGCACGTTGAAGGTGTCCGTGTACTCGAAGTAGTACGCCAGCATGACGGTCCCTGCCATGATCACCAGCTGGAAGTACAGCATCGTGGGCTCACGGTGGGTGGGGGGGCCGGAGGAGGAGGAGGAGGAGGAGGGGGGCGGTCAGCACGAGCGCTCACATCCAGAGAGGGTCCGCAGGAGATCCGCTCTGATCCAGATGAGTGGGCTCCAGAAGAGAGAGAGAGAGAGACAGAGACAGAGACAGACAGAGAGAGAGAGACAGAGACAGACAGAGACAGACAGAGAGAGAGGACCTTCGCGTGCGAGTGGCACGCGCAAGTGAATGGATGGAGAGGGGCGCGCGCCGGGAGCGCTCGGTGTGGTGGGCGTGTCTTTCCGCATGTGCGTTCGTGTCCATTTTTTCTTTTTTTTTTCATTCATTGACTTTGAACAGCGTAACAAAGCTTTAGAAAGTTTAAACATTATTATTACAACTAGTACTATCACTATTGTTGTTGTTGTTGTTGTTATTATTATTATTATTATTATTATTATTATTATTATTATTATTATTATTATTATTATTTGTCGTATGATTTGCTGAAAGTGACAAAACGGACTAAAGAAAAATGTGTCATATAAAAGCAATTTAAAAAAAATAATGCAGTGTTGAGCAATAACGTAAAAATTAAATAGTTAATATTGACTTTTAAAGCGTTTTAAAGTGATTATCTCGCTGCTATTTGTGTATTTATTTATGTGTTCATATGAGGTGCGAAAAGTGAAAAAAAAACTGAGTAAAATCGTGTAATGAGTTGAAAGATGTCGTCATAAAAATTTAAAAGGTAAAAATTAAACAGTAAATATTCCGTTTTAAAGCGATTTAAAGTGATTAATCGTCATTATCTCGCTGCTGTAGAGCTGCACGTGCGCGTGTCTTGCAGAGCGCGCGGTTCGAGTTCTGTTTAAATATTCGATTTGAAAGTTGCGCGTCGTACGAAATTACATCACAGCTGGTTTTAATCGCATATTTCGCGGGAGTTTAAACTGTTTTTTATTGCACTTTCTCAGTTCCACCTTAACGCTCCCGTTTAAGTGCTCCATCATTTAAGGTCGAACTGACAACCCGAATAATTCGGTCTCGAGACCCCTGAAGGTCAGACAGTCCTTCATGAGGCTTGAAGGTGGAGTCACTGGAGCTTCTGGGTTGATGGAGAAAATCCGTGCTGGTGTAAAACAGCTCCAGGTCCCGGTTTGTTGGGAACATGAGGATTTAAAGAGCTTAAACATGTTCTGAACAGAGATTTAAATGTGATCTAATGGCGCGTGCGATAGCGCCCCCTCGTGGGGTCAACAAGGAATAACAGAGTTCATTCAGACTTGTCTCGTGGTGAAGATAACATGTTGATTTTGAAACCCACGGAAAGTGTTTTCATATATAATCAGCATAAAATAAATAATTAATAAGTTATGAAGAAAATATATAATAAAAATTTGATTTTTGCAACTAAAGACATTGCAAAAGTCTCCTCTTATTTCTTCATATTTTGCTTAGAATCAACTTGCTGGTGCAAAGGTACTATTTCATGCCTCTCAGACTGTCTTATCTTAAAAAGCGTTTTATCTTACAGAAATAAGAAACTTGAGTGCCTGAACTTCATTGAACTTCAAGTGTAACACACACAAAACAAAACGATAAAACAACAAGGTTCTGTACTTTCTTTATGTTATATTTTAAGTTAAATCATTAATCGGAGGATATTTAATCCTTTAAACTCTTTAAATCCCTCAATTTATTTTTAAACATGGTTCTTTTGGTCCATGGTTCTCAAAGTGGGGTCTGAGGACCCCAGTTGTCCTTGATTTAAAGTAAAGTGGTCCCTTATAGTCGCACAGTGTGAACAGTGTGAAATTCTTTCTCTGTTTTAACCCATTCACCAAGTGAAGCAGGGGGCTGCCACCAACAGGGGGCGCCTGGGGCACAGCATGTGGGGACGGTACCTTGCTCAAGGGAACCTCAGTGATGCCACTAGTAGTCTTTGGATTCGAACCCAAAAACACCAGCTGGCCAAGGAATTCTGGAAGGATTCCTGATTTGATATTTATACATTGATCTTATGTTTCTAATGTTTAATGATGTGTAATTTGCAGGCCCAAAGAGCCTTTTTTATCCTGAAAGGGAGTTCCTGTCTGGAAAAAAGAAAGAACCCCAGCTTCAGGGAACC
Organism: Bryconaethiops microstoma; assembly: GCA_037577275.1. Lineage (NCBI taxonomy): Eukaryota > Metazoa > Chordata > Actinopteri > Characiformes > Alestidae > Bryconaethiops > Bryconaethiops microstoma. The sequence continues at coordinate 2,607 of JBBJLS010114995.1, forward strand.
AAAAGTGGCCTTTTTATGGCATCTTTTCTTCAGCATCATGGATAGCGACCAGAAAGAGCATATAGCTGCAGTGGACAGTAAAGGAAAGTAAAAGCAGTCAATCCAAAAATAACAAGTACTGAGTTCCTATCAACCTATCAACCAGTACAATGACCGAAATATGACCCACGAGACTTTGATCACTACTTGACCGACAGATCATATCTACCTGATTGTCTGTCTCTCTGTCTGTCTGTCTGTCTAGCTCTGTCTGCTTGTTTATTTTTCTAATTATTAAAAAATATTATTTGCTCACTTTCTATTTTGGCGGAAGTTAATTACTATAATAATGTTATTTATTAATCCACATACCCATCCATCCGCATATCTGTCCATCCACCTATCTGTCTAGCTATGTGAAGTGGTTTGGCATAACAACAAAATACAGTATTGGACACAGGTTTTGGGTGCTGCTGCACTGACTTGAGTCTTTTTCAGCACCACGGACAGTTACAAGCTACTTACAGTCAAAAGTCAGAATCCCAAAGCTTTATTGACCCCATAGGCAATTGCTTACGGTACGACTACACAGACACACAGAGACAAGAACAATATAAAATCTAAAACAATCTAAATAGAATCTAAATAAAAGCCTGTAGAAAAACCTCCAGAAGAAAATACACTAAGCTATGTACAGAAATGCTGGTATAAATACTACATATAAGTAACACCATCAGGTGAAATCTAATGACACAAAGGATGGTTTGGAGTACGTCATTGGACTTGGTAGTGATCAGCAGTGATATTAAGTAATTAAAAGTAATATTGACGTAAGTAGTGATATTGCAAATGCTGATCCACAGTAACTCGAGCTACTGCTGTCTGATGAAACCGTGTGATATTCTTGCAGAACAAGATTAGGATTAAGATTGGAGTTGAGGTTTAAGGTACTGTAAAGGTGATAAGGAGATTGTGAGGTATTCAAATAGTGTTTCCATTGCTGGTGTTCTTGTGAACATGTGTGACTAATATAACTTACAGAACATACATTAGGAAAACATGAAACTACCAAGTATGTGATAAGACACCAGATCAGATACAGAGTCCACACGCATCTGATGTACTAAGCAAGCAAGGAAGCAAGGTTAGCAACTAGAAGCTAGATACTAGATTTAAGACATGATTTAAGTGTGCAGAGTAGCCTAGAGCAATCCAACTTGAATAGTAAAGTGGACCCTTATAGTCACACATGAACACGGCACACAGTGTGAACCTCTTTCTCTGCATTTAACCCATTGAACCCAGTCAACGTCTCTTGATGCAAGATTGGCAATTCCACAGAGCACCATGAACCACTGTAGAAGGCTGTGGAGAAAAACGCAGCTCAGAGAGTGTCGGAGAAAATTTATATGGTCATTATTTTCTTTCATTTCTAATTTCTTTTGGGTAATCAATGTATTGTGGGTTTCTTATTTTGGTCAGTCCATGTATGATTTCCATTTCTATCACTGTACTCAGTACGGTCTTCAGCTTAATCATAGAGTCTTTCATACAGTTATATTTCTTTCCTACAGTTAGGTGGGTTTGATCCGTTCCGATATTAATCCTAATGACATGCTTGTGTAACATAAAGGCTTGGGTAACTCCTAAGGGCAGGTATATGTTTAACGTAGAGGGTCAATATCCATGAGTGGGTGCGTTGGTTACATACATTTTATGGTTTCATGGAACTGAGGGTTGTTTGTCCCTTCGGACCTGCAGGTGCTAGATAGGAGGAGATAGTCAAAATATAGAGACATGTTGACATGAAGAACGTTCACGAAGGTTAAATTATAAGATAATGACTGGGGCTCTAGAACTTTTCCATTTTGCTGAGCTCCAGAAAGGAGGGTCTCAAGTCCAAGATTTGCATAATGTCTTTCACTATAAATTGTTTCTGTTCAACCTGTATGATCAGACGATAGGTCCGGACTGCCCGGATCTGTTGCCTCCGTCTGCAGATGTAATAAACTGACTTCTGATTATTCTAGCAAAATAGTCGTTTGTACTTTTTGTGTGCTTCTCTCACCTAAAGTCAGCGTTTTGCCGCGACAACCTGTTTCTATTTAACTGTAATATGTGTCAATCTCATATCACCATGAACTGTGACTTATATAAAAAAGATTAAGCTATCCTATAAGATTGCTTATGTGCTCTCTTTAATGTTTACTAATTCTGAAAAGGATATATGTATGACGATCTGACCAAGGGCTCACAGCTGATTCCTGAGCGGCTGGTCACGCTCACAGGGCAGGTCTTCAGCTGCTGTAAGGTCAGCTGGCCTAGTTGGTCATACATGTAGACACGCCGGGGCTGTCTGGTTCTTTTAGGCCTGTCCCTCCACGTTTCAGCATTTCTCTGCTCACTCTCAGATTCATCAGTTGGAGTTTCCGTGCCTTTCTCAGTGTCATGTCCCTCCTCCATCTGCTTCTCAGGTCCTTCTCTGAGCGTTTCCCCTCTTGGACAGAACTCTTCTGCTTTACATTGAGGTGTGGCTCAGTATTGTAGTGTTCACTCCTCCCAAAGAGGCACAAACTAAGCATCTCTTCCCTACCAATTTAGCCATTTGTCGCTGTTTACCAGTAATTGGTGCTCCAAGGCTGAACAGGTGTACTTGGTCCATCCTTTCCTCTGGATGAAGCAGGATTTCAATTTTGCAGGATTTTGCAAGTATGGTTTCTTGTCTGCTCTGATGGTGTCATCAAGTAGCCCAGTGAGTACTGTTTGAAGAAACTGATTTTGGATATGCTCTGGACTGTACTTCAAACCAGATGTAACTCTTTCAGAGGCAAAGACAATTTGTTGCCTCAGGTCCATTGCTCGTATCAGAAACTTTTGGCTCTTGTGCCGCACGTGTGAGGGAGTGGTATAACTCTGTGGCATCTTTCTCAGTGTAATGAGTCTGCAATATTTGCCTGAGGGCTTGTAATGTCAAATCCACTCTACTTTCAAGATAACCTTTGAGTTTTGTACCTGGAGCTATGGCTTGAATGATGGCTTCAACAATCTCCCCTTCATCATATCCTTTCTTCAATGCCCTCTGAATTTGTCTTTCCAAACTGGTGTATGTTAATTTAACCTTTTGATTCAGTTCTCCAATTTGTTCCATTATTTTCAAATACCTTCGGTAAAGGGGATGCAGGAATCTTTTGAATGACAACAGAGGCTGCTTCAATTGCATTCGCTACAGAAACACTTACTTCTTGTTCATTTGTGCTGCCGGGTGCAATTGCATTTTCGCCCTCCGGGTGGTGCTGTTGCGGCAAGGATTCACCATTATCACCATTTCTCTTTTTAACCTCGTCAATCTTGTCATTTAATTCTAATAACAGAGACATCCCTTCATCTTCTCTTGAAGTAACTTTTTCCCCCCTCTAAATAATGGAGAATACGCCTCCTCAGCTTGCGAGGTAAGTCTTTCTCACCTTTACTTATACTTAAATCAAGCGCTGTGCAGATATTATTCAAATCCGATGCCGACAGCGTCAGTAACTTCTCCCCAATAACGTCCTTCCAGCCTGACGACATTTGCTGTGTTTGGGACATGATAGAGAACTCTTACCGCCACTGTCTCGTTCCAAGCACTGACTGCAAACTCCAAACGGGCAGAAACAACCAAGTTATTTTGCACCCTCAAAGAGACACGACTCCGTCCTTTTTTGCTTTCTCTTTTAGCAACTTTTTATTCTCCCAGTTCGGCATTAGAGTTTACATAAATCATTGAATGGTTGCACCAAGTTTAACACACCTGTTATCACTACACAGCTCTCTCTCGAAAAGAAAAGTCCTTCGCGCCCGCCGCTGCTGACGTCACACGCCACGTTGACTTTAACCCCATAGCAGCCAACAAATCCAAATAATCTACCAACTGTAAATGGATATTTTTTCAATAACAAAAAGGAGACTACATAACTGAATTATACCCCGAACTGAAATTATATCTATTTTAGATTAATAAAACATGAATTGTGAAATCTGGCTCGTAACACTACCAATAACTAGTACTCTACTTAAGCCAAATGTAAGGGAAAAATCAGTATCTTCTAGGCGAAAATCAGTATATTCACTTGATGATTCATACACGATTGATGATTCTTATTATACTAATATAAGTGGAATGTTTAAGCAACTAAATCATTAAGGTTGTGTAACCAGTCCTGGGGCTGACAGGGCAGCGGTTTTTTATTTTGTGCAAACCTTTTGTTTTTCATTAAGATGTTCTAACATTATCTCTTTGCTTCACTCCACTGAGCATGTTCAAGGTCTTAGGATTTAGTATGTGCTGTCATGGGTTCATACCAACACATACTATCCACAGCCATAACATGAGTCCTCTGATGCTTCCCAGTCAACCCGGCTCTCAAACCCAGCGCAAAAAAAATGTTATTTTATGACCAGTTAAGACGCTGTCACAGTGGTTTGAATAATATGTGGGAGAAACAGACAAACAAGAAAACTAACCAAAGTATGGGTACCCATGTAGTGTCATTAGTTGTATACTGCTCTCAGTTTTCTCACCAACAGGTGAAGCTGTTCATACCAGTTCCAGTTGAAGGGGCCAGCCATCCCATCCAACTAGGGGACTGGGTGAAGATAAAGGACTTCAGATGAAAGAGGCGGAACCAACACCGGTGGCAAGGACTGTTCCAGGTCCTCCTGACGTCACCAACAGCAGTAAAGGTCCAAGGTCAAGTGACGTGGACACACATCTCGCATTGTCGATGAGTACCACAGCCAGAGGAGGATGAAACAGTTCTTTCTGGGTCTCCTGACCCTTAGCCTCTTGTTGGCATTGCTCGCCACAGGAGAGGGACGAATTGAGCAAATATTTTGAGCAATACAAGTTTTCAGCTAAATATTGTAATAATGTGGCATGTGTACTAGCCATGTCAGCATAAGCTTTGGGTTGAAAATGGCACCGTATCTAATGGCACACACACACACACACACACACACACACACACACACACACACACACACACACACATAAAATAAAGGTATCAGTAGAGTACACACATACATGATATGGGATGATGTATAGCTGCAGCTGACATGTATATTCACATTTGGATACAGCTTGGTGGGGATGTTGTTCTCCAGCGATGGTAATGCCTGATATATCAGCTGTAATTCCAGTAGGATCTCAACAGTATTTAAGTTTCTTTCCAGCTAAGCGTGTAAGAAGAAGTTTGGGTGAGATTCCATGCAGATATAATGGGTATGTTTTAGGTAACCTGTGGACTACTCCAGGACAGGATATAGGTTGGTCTTTGCTTATAGGAGCAGGTACAACCATAACTATTAATAAGGTAAATGGGCTGGCTTGGGAAATTCTGTGTCTAGCAAACCAAACAGAAGAGGTATTGTCACTATTAAATGTGGAAGTGGCTGCAATTAGAGAAACGGTACTTCAAAATAGACTAGCATTAGTTCTGCTATTAGCAAAGGAGGGTGGGGGTGTTTAAGTGTTAAACAGTTCTTGTTGTTTTTACGTTCCAGACTACAGTGATAACATTACTGATATCATCCAACACATAAAGGACACATTTACACCTTAGGCACCTAGCATATTCTTAGACCTCCTAGTCGAATGTTTGTCAGGATATGGTTGGTTATTTCATACCGTATTGACTGTGGGGATAATTTGCGTACTGGTCATATTTTGTGCTCCTGTTGTGATTTCTTGCCTCCAGAGTGCTATCATTGCTGTTGCAGGTGCATTGCTGAAGCAACATCATACTTATATGCAAATGAAGATGATGAAGAGAATGAGATTTATAAAACATGTGTTCATGAAGTATGCATTTGGAAGGGAAAATAACCAGAGAGTAGATGGAAAAAGTAAATATAAAAATAACAAAAGGGGTGAAATGTAAGGGAAAAATCAATATATTCTATGGGAAAATCCATATATTCACTGGATGATTCATATACGGTTGATGATTCTTTTTGTGTTATACTCATATAAGTGGAATGTTTAAGCAACTAAATCATTAAGGTTGTGTAACCAGTCTTGTGGCTGTTAGGGCAAGGGACTTGAATTTATGAGGTTGTTATTTTGTGCAAACCTTATGTTTTTCATTATGTTGTTCTTTGCTTCACTCCACTGAGTGTGTTCAAGGTTGTTGTCATGGGGTCATACCAGTGCGAACCATCCACAGCCATAACATGAGGATTTTGATGCTTCCTTGGTGAAGAATATGCTGGAATTTATAGTGAGTTCTGGTGCTTGAAGGCCCCATGACCTACGACTTAGTTACATAATGTGTAAGAAAAGGTATAAAAATCAATGTGTGAAGGACAGAATCCAGGACTGCCCTGGGTAGTGAATGATTCTCTCCTTCTTAAGAAGAAAATAAAGTCTTTGTTCTGAGCGAATAATCTTTTGTCAGTCTTGCTGATTTTCCACCACACAAGGCACCCAACCAAGGTGATAGAGAAGCTGTTAAAAAGGCAACATAAACAGTTGGAGAGGTTCAATCAACACACCAGGCCGTTGTCCGTGTTGCAGCCAGGGACAACTGTCACTGTGGAAACTCCAGAAGGCCAGAAATACAGGAGAAATAGAAGACACATGCGGGAGAGTTGTGTCTCAAATCTGGAGGAGCTGGAGGATAATGCAGATCTTTTGCCTGAACAAGAAGGTATGCGGACCCCAGCAGGGAACACAGACAGTGCTATGGGTGAACAGACCCAGGAGACTTGTGTGACTTATTACACCAGAAAAGGCAGGATGAGAAGGCAGCCAGCCCGATTCAGAAACGTCAGTATGAGGTAAAGGTTACACCCTTACAGAGAGCTAAGTAAGAGTGACCTATGACTCAAGAAGATGTGGTATAAGACTGTATAGACTGTAGAGGACAAGACCAGTTGGAGTGTTTGGTTTGATTAAAGTTTATTGTTCACTTGAAAAAAAAAGATAAATAGTGAGCATTGTGTTATGTCAAATATTTCTGATGTAACTAGTCAGATGAAAGATACATCCTATAGATGTGTTGGGACACATCATCAGTGATGTATCCTGGGGTCATTGGGTGTTTCCGGGTCTCACAACATAGTACACACTCACCCATGCAACCCAGCTGGGGTGGATCGAGGGTAGGATGCCGTGTTGGTAAATTCAAGATATGAACTTCCCAGGCAGTCCTGACATGTCCACTCTGCTAAGCCAGGACTCCAACTCCTTGGTAGACATTTGGATGGCTGCCACGTCCCTAAAGCTGTGATCAAAACATGTCCCTAAACTTTTGACAGGCCTTTCATTAATGGAGGGAATCTTGGTGCCGTCCAGGAAGAAGTGGGACTTGTCTGATACTTTGCCTTTCTTCGGTACAAGTGATCTGGATTTGGCAGGCTTAAAGCTCATCCTTGCCCACTTAATGAGCCTCTCCAGCCCTTGAAGTATCCATCTTCCCCCGGTACAGAGGATGTGGTCACTGTGAGACATGTAGGCTCTGATGTGAGACTGTCACACGCCAGATTTGGTAGATAGCCCTCTGCACTCCACCTCTGCAGTTTTTACTACCATATTCATGGCTGGGGCAAAGATGATGACAGATAGTGTGCACCTGGTGATGATGTCCTTCTCCAGTTGGTGCCAAGCTGAAGTTACTAACCCAGAAGTGACTCTCAATCTGAAGTTGTTGTAATAGTCCAAGAGGAGGTCCTTGATCTTGCTGGGAACATAGTGCCAGTTCAAAGCAATTTCTACTAGCTTGTGTGGTATTGACCTGTATGCGTTGATCAGGTCCAGCCACAACAAAATGAGATCTCCCTTGCCTTCACGAGACTCCCTGATGAGCTGGGTGACTATGCCTGTGTACTCCAGGCAGCCCAGCACCCCTGGAGTCCCTCCCTTTTGCACTGATGTGTCAATGTACCGATTCTGGAGCAGGAAGTTAGTCAGCCACCGGGCCAAGATGCTAAAAACGATCTTGCCTTCCACACTGAGCAGCGAGATGGATCTGAACTGGCAAAGTGTGTGGAGTTCTCCTCTTGCAGGATCCAAACTCCTTCCGCAAACCTCCACTGCTGAGCCAAGGTCCCCCTCTGCCAGATTGTGCATAGCATCACCTTCAGGCTCAGCTCCTTCATGTTGAACTCAACTTCCGGGGCCAATTGGTTAATGAGCACCTGTTGATGCTCCAGTTCCTGGTCTCTCATTGGATCATGCATGGTGAAATATATAGGGCAAGAGATAACCTGCATTGAGTTAGGTATGTCCCAGCTACACCTTGCAAGAGAGGAGCTTATCTAAACAAAGGGAGGTGTAGCATATGCAAATGTAGTTATTTAAGAGCCCACTAGATGGGGCTCAGGTTCCATTGAGAGACTGTGTGTGTCTATAAAGTTATATCCTGAATGTGAACGGGCAGTAATGGTTTGGTCATTGTTGAAGCCACATGAGTTCTTGTCTTCTTCCTTCCACCCACGTGCTATTATGAAGCATAAAGATGTAACAGTGGTTGAGGTCAATCAATGCATGGAAATCAATTTCATCTTGGGTGCAAGGCTAGAAGTGGACAGTGTATGAACAGAGCCTACTCAGCTGGATTATCTGAACAGCCACTAAAAACACAGACAATCATTTTCTCATTTTTTTTCTCTAACTGATAATAGGCCATTTTAATGTTCAGAAGTGCATTACAGCAGTTATCCACTGTTTGCAGTCATTCTGATAGATAGATAGCTATCTACCTAACATTATGGAAACCTTAAGTTTAGCGGCTGGGGTCTTGTTTGAACAGTCAGCTGCAAGCTTGCTTGCTCTGCTTCTGATTTTGGAGTTCCCCACCCATCCAGGATGGGATCCTGGTAATATCACTGTCTTGTCCGTGTTCACAGAACTTCACGGCTAATCACAGAGCACATGATGTAATTGCGAGGATGGTCCACAGACGCTGGTGGGCAGATTCATGTACAGCCTTCTGGACATGGTCACCCTCACAGGTGAGCAGGTTGTAAAATTATATTATAGTTTTGATAGAATGATGCTGTGTTGTGTTGTGTTTCTCTTGGAGATTTAGGATCAAAATTATTTTCTTAGTTATAGTTTCCTGATGTGTTTTAGGATTCCTCTTCCATTTGAGGACATGTCAGTTTCCCAGACAGGATTAAATTTTTCCTACTACACTACACAGGATTCTAAATAGAGATTCTACTTTGAACAAAAAATAGTCTATGGCTAGGCTTAATCCCTAAATGAGAAATGATTAAAGTAGAGGCACAATAAAATAATTTTTTTGGTGAATCAGTAAAAAAAAATTATTTTATTTTTTGGTGAATCAGTCTGCCCCTGGCTGCTAGGTGCTGTCTGACATTGAAGTGACCAGCAGCAGTGGCCGTGTGACCTACGCCATTCCGGCAAACAAGAGGCTGCCTGTTGGTGTCACCCCATCAAAAGTTATTAAACGCTCTTCAACAAACAAAAAAAATATTCAAAACATGCTCACAAGGATATTTGCAACAGAGATACAGAGAGACTGAAAGAGTCACAGAAAGGCATAGAAGTGAACGTACTTTGGCCACATCCCACAGTGATGACCGCTTCGTTGTGAACAGTGCCCTCCAGGTCGATTTACATTGAGCAGTAGTGATGGCTGCCAACGATGTTGAAGATCACTATGCATCAGCCACTATTATCATCAGACGAGCCTTTGCTGGTGGTGGTGTTATAGTGCGGGCAGGTGTGTCTAGTCAATACAGAACTGCCCTACACTTTGTGAATGGTACAGTGACAATTCTGTAACATCATTAATCCAGTCATTGTGCCCCTGCATGAACAGCACAGGCCTAATTTCATCTTCATGGATGACAATGCTCCAGCTCATCGAGGTCACATCATTAGGGAACGGCTGCTGGAAACTGGGGTACCTTGAAAGGAGTGGACTGTACATTCTCCAGACCTGAATTTCATAGAAAATCTATGGGATCAGCTGAGTCGCCGTGTAGAGGTTCATAACTCCCCACAACCTCAATGACCTGAGGGCCACCCTTCAAGAAGAGTGTGATGCCATGCTCAGCAGCCAATAATTTGACTTGTGAACAGCATGAGATGTCGTCGTTGACAAGCTGTAATTGATGCTCAAGTTATTGAGACACTGACATTTTTTGTTATGGTATACTCACCACTGTGGTTGGCTTTTGCTTCAATAAATTGTTTCAGATGAGGAAATCACCATTGCATGCTTCTACTTAAATGCCATACTTTCACAATATAATATCACTGTAGTCTGAACTTTTTATGATTTCCATAAATTTCACCTGTAAGCCCATATTCCATTGTCAGAACTTCCCCGCATAAACTATAATATCAGTATTAGAGGTAAAATGAATGCAAGCCAGACAATTACAAAAGACAAGGGGAATAAATCTCTGACATTTCTCTCACCAATTTAATTAGATTACCATTGTTTAGGCGATGACTAAATGAGTCATAAAATGTTTCACCACATTAGGTTTAGTGTGATTCTTTTGGTATCATTTTGAATTATTTTAAAATATAAAATGAAATGGAATGGAATGCAGATAATAATAAATAACACACAAAACAATTTTTTGCAACACATTTATGGTGTCAGTGGTGTCAATGGTGTCAGTGTTTTGATGAGAGGAAGAGCAACTAATGATCTGAAAACAGAATTCCCTATCACCACCCCTGTTGATAAAACAAAACAAAATAATATCCCCCTACCATTTTGCATAGGGCCAAGGGTTATCAGGACCAGCTCTTGAAAATTCTATACTTTATTGAGTAATATTTGTATTATAATCACAGCATTCTGAAATTTATGTAATTCAGTCACCACCTTCAGATATACTTCCTTCTGACCCACTCTTTTTAAAGGTGTCCCACCCTTTTGTCTTCCTTCTGTTCCTGAGTGAAGGCTATGCAGCTCATCTCTCCATGCTGGAGTTTGAGCATGGCTCACGCTGTAAGAAAAACTGATTGGTCCTCCGGCAGGGCTCTTACGGCCTCTCCTCCCAGTTCCTGTCACCCTCGCCAGGCTTTCTGCCCTGTAAATGCACTCCACTCCTGAGGAGTTCTATGTCTGTCCAACAGAACTTACCAACTTATTCCTCAGCCACCACACAAAACCAACCTGACTCTCACAAGGACAGCCCAGAGATCCATATGATGATAAGAAAGAGGACTTTGAAGCAGTTCTGTGAGGAAGCACTATTACTTAGTGGGACAGAAGGCAAATAACCTTAGTCTCAAATACTACGCCTATACTTTTTATACTTTTCTTATGTTTATAGTACACTAAGATGGTCCCATAAGAATCCTGTCAGTTTTACTTATTGGATATCCACACTAATACGTGTGCACCCTAACATGCACCAATTGTATAAGGAGACAAAAATTTTTTCAATGTTTTTAAGTCAGTTTTTTTTATTTACTTTGCATTAGTCTATTTTTGTTGTTTTTGTCAGAAAACTGTCACCTTCCTGTGTGGGTAAAACAATGGAAGACTTGCTTCTGAAGAAATCTAGCTTCCATTAAAGACATCTTTTGCACAAACTGAGGAGACATGATGAAGTATACAAATATTGTGGGGAAAAAAATCTGAATGTTTTTTCATCAAATGTGTATGTTCTGTGAAGATCTTTGTGAGCCTTAATCAACACCACCAAGACAACTGATAACTGTTAAAAATAGTACTCATGGTCACTACTGTCCATTAACAGTACCTTCTAGCTCCTGCATACATGGTTTCCACTTTATTAGACATGCTTACTCTGTGCCTACAGTTGTTGGTCACTTTACTCCACTGGTGTCTGATACACTCATGTCAGCACAACACACACTGCCACTACCTGCCAAATTGGATGGGATTGGACCTGGCAGAGGAAAAAGTGCTTTAGAGGTTGGGGGAAAAACTATGCCGGTTTTAATCACTGCTGTTAAGAGGAAACGATTGTTGCACCAGTGACCCTTGACTACAGTCTCAGAGATATGACCTTAATTTTAATGAAATTAGTTTTGTTTTTCTGCAGCTTCTCAGATAATATAGGAATATAAGGAAGCAAAAAAAAGTACATAAAAAAGAGTGCCATCTAGTGAAGGCACATTTTCAAAACAAGTGATAAATAGGTCATTTTTAAATGCTGTATTACTTATTATGGTAAAAATGCTGACATTTTATATTTTACAACTGTATTTGGTACCTGTAACGTTCATGGGTGGTGTATCATGCATTTTAGTGGATTTTTTATATTTCTTTGACTTGTTCATGCTGTACGTTATTTATAATTAGTCATTTCTGATTAAAAACCATATTAAATTACATTGACTGGCCACAACATTAATACCACTAACAAGTGAAGTAAGTAACACTGAACATGTTACAGTGGTGTCTGTATCAGGTTGGAATGTATCAGGCAGCAATTGAACAGTCAGTTCCTGAAGTCATTATGTTGGAAGCATTAAAACAGCCCATCTTATCAGATCCCATAGAAGAAATACTGTAGCACAAATGGGTTAAAAAATGTAATGCTTGTCACGGTGTTAGAACACAGTGAATTAGTTGTGTATGGGGCTGTCAGAGTGCCTGTGCTAATCTGTCCACCACCAAAAGTACCTTCCATGGGCATGTGAGCATCAGAACTAGACCAGGAAGCACTGTAAGAAGATGGTCTAGTCTGACGTGACATGCTTTCTTTAATATCATATCAATGGCTGGCTGCATAGGTGTTGTTTACCTGGGGAAGAGATAGCACCATGATGACCTAAAGGTAGATGGCAACCTGGCAGATGCAACGTGGTGCTCTGGGCACCACTTTGGGTCCTGGTAGATGTAACATTGACACATATCACCTACCTAAACACTGTTGCAGACCAAGTACTCCATTTCATGGCAACTGTATTCACTAACAGCCCTGGCCTCTTTCAGCAGGATAATGCACCCTGCCACACTGTAAAAAAAATTCAGGAACAGTTTGAAGAACAAAAAGCTGATAAAAAGCTCAATGTGTTTCCTTGGCCCTCACATTCCATATATCTCAAACCAGTTGAGCATCTGTGGGATGTGCTGGACAAACTATTCAGATCCATGAAGGATTTGAAACTCAGTGATTGACATCCCAAATTTCAATTGTATTATAGGGATTCCGGATAAACTGGCCAGTGAGTGTAGATATAAAGCAAGCATACATAATAAACAAAAAATTTAGAATGTGTGTTATAATTTCACCATCTCATTACTCAAGAATTAGCAGAGCTGCTTTTCTGTTTTCCAGACTTTATAAACCTCTTTCATGGAAATAAGGAAAAACAGTGGTAGATGAAGGCAGTTAGCTTATTAGTCCAAAAAGATTGAGAAATTCAAACCACAGGAGTGACAAGGTATAATAATCTACAGGGAGAGATGTCACCAAGTTACCAGCAATGACACTATTTATAGTAGCACAGCAGGCAGAGGGCTATAAAAAAAAATTTCTGTGGTCTTCCAATGTATTCCAAGTCTGCTATTTTTGTTGAGCTTTGATGGCTGTGAAAAGAAAAAAAGTGGCGGCTGAGAAAAGTGGTAGCCAATAACTAAACATTGTTTTACATTCACACAAGTGTCATCTTAATCAGCTTTAAATTGCTTGCATGTCTGCCTTTCATACAGATCTTGTGCAAAACATGCCACGTAGTGAGTGTGTTGGTGAAAGATATCTTTTGTAAGATGTGTTAGCTCAATTTATTGATTCTCCACCAGAATATATGTATGAATCAGTTCAGGGCTGATTAACCACTATATTCATTAAAATATGTAAGGAAATTTAGCTTAGTTGATTTATTCTCCACCAGAATATATGTAGGAATCAGCTTAGGCGGATTCACCACTATATTCACTAATTGATTAGTTAATAATCAATTATTAATTGATTAATTATTTATTAATTAGGTGTCTTATCTCAAATAGGATTTATTAAGTATCAGCATGAACTGTTTGTCCAGCAAACTAGTTCAGGTGGGATACAGTAATTAACCTTATAAAGCTCTTCTTAACTGTTCCCCTTGAATAGGGGAAATTCGTTGGATCAATTTAATTATTATTATTTTAAGAACTGTAGTGTTATCGCAGCGGAAGAAGTGACTTTGCCTTTCTGAACAAGAAACTGAATCACTGGTCACGATAAGACAACATTTATTTACCATGCTAGACAACATAAAACGTACAAACACAAAGTAAATTAAAGTAAACGTGAGGAATGATGGAATACATAATTAATGATATCGGTAAGATTTCTGAAATTTACTGAAAGTCCCTGAACAGCGAGCTTCATTAAACAACACAACTTCAGTAATTATCACAGGTTAGCACGTATGTAGTTAGCCTGCACCAAGTGATCAGAATGAGAAGAACCATATACTTATTCACTTTGAGTTGGAGAGAAGTTGGCCTTGGAGTTTCAGAGTCTGTTCAAAGTTCAGCAGGATTGGATGAAGATTGGAGCTTCTTGAAGTTTCAGAGTTGCAGAGTGCTGGATCTTAGAGAATGAGATGATGAAGCAGTGGAGCAGTGTGGAACTTCTGATTGACAGAAATAAAGTTCACAACTCTTGTACAGTTAGTAACTGGAAACTGTATTGATTTATTGAAATCATTATTGAAACTTGTAATTTTGGTTCTGTTGTGATCTAGTGGTCATGTTGATACCAAACATGTTATACTTTCGACAAACATTCCACAGATTATGGCTTAATTTACAGATACATTCTAATTGTAAACATAATTATTCAAAACAAACCTTAAAATGCATGAATATCATGTTGTTAAAATTCCCTTTAGTTATCAACAGTTATTATTTCCCCAAAAGCTTAGATCTTTAAGTTTGTGATTTAAAATCAATGAAATCTCTTGTTCTCTTTGTCTTGGAGCACATGGCTGATTTTATGACTCTCCCTCATCATGGCTTTCACTTAAAATTAGAACATTGCATCTAGTGTTCCAATGCCACTTCTTGAAGTAAAAGTAATAGTATAAACATGGATATTATAACTCACTGTTCATTTTAAGACTAAACATGATTTATTTTATCATAAATTAAAGAAGAAACTTGAGGAAGAGCTATGCGTTCTTCTTATCTGATCAGCATGCACAATTGGGTTGATACCAGGGTGATTTGCAAATTAAATGGGGAGAGTTAGCCCACAGGATAGTTGCTGCCAGGAGCAAGATTTAGCTTGATGCACTTTGAATTTGAAATGAGCGCTTGTATAAAGCGCTATATAAGTTATACAATTTGTATTTCTACACTCATATAGTGCATAATTTGTCCGTTAAGGAATCTTGCACATAACTGAATCACCACTTGCCACACCCACACAGGATACCCCTAATCTTAACTTACATTAGAAGTATATAATGTTTTTACCATCTTCTGTACAGCTACCATTTTTGAGAGCAATGAAAGTCTTGAGATTCTAAACCCATTGATGTCATTTACAAGGTGACAGATTCCTTAAGTGCATAGCCTGTCTAGATCAGACACATCAAGTAACATTTCAAATTACTGTCATACTTACACATGACTGTTGCCAAGGAAACAATTTTATTAATTTTAGACTCATTTCGATTCTGTTCATCAATTTGGCTGCAGAGGGTCCTCTGTCCATATACCTTTTATTTGTATGATGCTTATTTCATATTTTGCGACTGGATAAGGTAATAATTGTAGGATCAAAGATTCCGATCCATGCAAGAAATGATCACTAGATTCAAGATTCTTTATCTGCCACATGCTTTGTCTAACCT
>JBBJLS010115004.1:0-18369 GCA_037577275.1 Bryconaethiops microstoma
TCTCTCTCTCTCTCTCTCTCTCTCTCTCTCTCACACACACACACACTCTCGCACACACACACACACACACACACACACACACACACACACACACACACACTCACACACACATGTATACAAACACACAGAAAGACACTTTCACTCTCTCATATATACGTTAGGATTAAAAACCCATAAACAAACATAAACACACCTGCATTAGCTCATCTTTAACCAGACACACACACACACACACACACACACACACACGCACACACACACACACAAGCACGCTTTCATCCCATTACTGCTGTATGTGCTTCATCTGCTGAGACTAATGTCGTTTACTGTTATTATTCCTTTTTAATCCATCAGAGTTCAGCTTCCCAAGCAGAGCGACTTCACCGCTAATGATAAAGATATAATTCACCTGCTTAAGTAACAGCGGACGCGCTTTCGCCTGATTTCGAGCAGTAATTGTTGCTACATTTGTAATCAGTCCGCCACAGCCGCCGACAAGTGTTCATCACGTCGCGCTGAGCGCTTGCAAACTGAAGTGCTGTGAATAATTCACAGCAGTGCCGGGCGCTCCTCCAGCCACTTTGCTCTGTCAATATTAATTGTGCTTTTTCCGCCAGCCGGTTCTCTGCCAGGCTACCGCACCACCGAGATGCTGGCCAAGGGAGAGACAGTGAGTTATGAAGACGGAAGCGTGATGATTATCGTTGTCAGAGCCGTGGCAGCGTCTCTATTCACACACAGCCTAAAGGAGCTGCAGGGAAGCTACTGAGGATTTTAGAGCAGTGCACGGTAGTGTTATGAGCTGTGTTTCTCTGGGTCAAATAATCATGTTAGACGTCTGACTGAAGACTGAACCCGACCCGTACCTACAGCTTTAAGGCCCAACCCAGTGTATTTAGAACAGAGTATTTTGGACAGAATACTCTCTGGAGAGTTTTATTTTGACTTTATATTATGTTTTTTATGGTTCTTGTGTGTCTGTGGAGTGCAATTTTTTAGCAATTTTTGATTCTCATTCTGAAATTGAAACCCGAACCCAAATGTTGATCAGACCGGGCGGATCAGGAGGGCATCCACCCTCCAGCTGTTACACTCACTGTGCGACAGCTCCTCTCACTGCTGCTGCTACTCACAGAAGTGCTTAACACACTTGGAACGAACTTAACAAACAAGTGGAGGTTTCCTTGCCCCTGACCCAACATGCCCTTTATTGTCCATGGTTTCACTGAGTGGCTCATTCACCCATTCCTCAAACTCTGGACTTGGCAAAATGCACCAGAGGGAGAAAGAGAGAATTTGTATGTGAACGGGAAAGAGAAAGAGAGAAAAAGAAAGAGAGAGGGTGCATGTGCACAAGAAAGAGAGAGAGGGAGAGAGAGCATATGCAGAGAAGAAAGAGGGAGAGAGAGCATATGCAGAGAAGAAAGAGAGGGAGAGAGAAATAGGGAATACAAGTGCATGTGAACAAGAAAGAGAGGGAGAAAGAGAGCATATGCACAGAAGAAAGAGAGGGAGAGAGAGAGCATGTGCACAAAAGAAAGAGAGGGAGAGAGAGCATATACACAGAAGAAAGAGAGGGATTGAGAGCATATACACAGAAGAAAGAGAGGGAGAGAGAAATAGGGAATACAAGTGCATGTGAACAAGAAAGAGAGGGAGAGAGTGCATGTGCACAAGAAGAGAGAGTGTACATGAAAAAGACTTAGACAGTACATGAGCACTAAAGAGAGAGAGAGAGAGAGAGAGAGATAGGGAGGGTACATATATGAGAAAGAGACATAGAGAGCAAAAGAGTGCATGTGCACAGAAAAAAAGAGAGAACGAGAGCTCAGATAACAAACTGAGCCCACTGTTTTATGTGAAAAATCAGTCCAAACCCAGCCCGAAACTGAATATTTTGTCGGCCCCCGTGTCAGGTAGCAGACTCTAATACATGTCCTTGTTTGCTGTGTGTCATGTGGCTCAGATCTGGTTGCATGCTGTGTATTGCGTACGATAGAGGACCTTGTCCCATCAGTATATTCTGAAGCACGAATGCATTTTTTAGATTGTTATTTATTTTCTGTAAAGTGAATTGTATGGATTAATACTGTGTTATTAATGCATGTCATTAATTTTTTTCTGAACAAAAACAAAAAAGATCACAATTCAAAAAGACAATCATAACTGCCTTTCCCCTTCTGTAAAATAAACTCGCACACCGCAAGAGGCTTTATAGAGTTCATGCATGTGTGCAGTCATAGATTTTTTTGGTCATAAATAGTGTCTATATAAATTCAAAGATGTGAAGTGATGGTAAACAAACCCTAGGAAAGGATGCAGCTTTGTTTAAACACCAGGTTAGGCTAAACCAGTAATATTCAGGTTAGGCTTCATTATTTACTAAAGTATTAACTGTAAAGCACACAAAAAACTTTGTTATATGGGGTTTCCAAAGTGACTTTGGACCAAAGTGTTACAGAAGACAGTGGATTGTTTAAATGGGATATTCTGGCCTAAAGTTAGAATGTTATTAGTCATGTCGTGCAGTCCCTCCCACCTTCACAATACATCATTTGAAGGAGGGTTTCCTTCAAAATCGTTAAATGTTACTCTAGAGACTATTGCAGCCCCACTGCAGGATGCGAGAAGGAAGATGTCGCCATGGTTACGTTTTGGCTGGAGCATCCCTTTAAACTCTAAAGGCCACCGCATGATTCTGTTATGTGTTCATTCTATTTTGACGTCTTTATTGTATCATAAAATCTGGAAAATTTCCTTTGAATTCATAGTTCTGATAAATGCACGGTTTGTGTTTTAGTTTTATTTGTCCTAACACACCTGATTCCAACTCTTTAGCTGTTAGGCCCTTTGGGTTTCAGGCCTCTCGTGACCTCTGTAAGGTGGGCGCTAAGCCAGACCGGTGTTAAACTCCAGTCATTCTTAAGTTGCTGGATGTTGTTGTGGTGGCCACATATAGCCCACTGTGTCCTGACGCGGAGTCACAGAGGCTGCTAACATCAGATCATCCCTCCTGCTCCCGTAATGAACCAAGCGTCTAGAGGAGAAGTGAATTAGCTGCTCCTTAGCAGCTCCTCATTAACCTGCACCGTGTAATTGGATCTAATGAAAGAAAGAACTGTCAGAATGCATTAAAGTGAAAGTGCAGAGTTTGTCCTAGCGCTGGACCTCTGCTGGGCAGAGATTACACCTGTAATCTGACCGAACGTGTCCTTTTCTTCAGGTCACGTTTGGCACGTCTGCTGTCTCGGCAAGTGACCGTCATTAACATCTGCATAATGCAGCCTAAGATCAGGGCTTACTTCTATACACTCACTGTACACTGAGATTTACGAGGAACTTAACGCTGGAACTGGTGCATATACTGTACACAGTACCACCCTATGTAAACTTTATGCTGCACAGAAGATTATAATAGCAATGAATTGCGGTTTCAAAATCATCTAATTTTGTGCACCATTTAAAAACCCCCTCCTTTCAAGTAGTATTAATGTTTAATGGTTCATGATTAATAGACCAATAGACATGATCCCAAATGAATTGGAATGAAATCTTCCATTAATATATATTAAAGTTAATGTTCTTCACAGTTTTAAAGGTTCAAATGGATTAAATCAGCAGCATTTCACACATATCATAGCAGCAGTGTGTGCAAAGTGGCGAGGTAGACCAAAATATGCAGTACTGTGTAAAGGTCGGAGACCACCCTTTTAAAAAGCTGAAAGAATATTGACAATTACTGACAATTAGACAAAAAGCATCCAACACTGAGTATGAATCAATTCTACATGTTGGTCATTCCAGGTCCAATGACATATTTTAATGATTTTTTGAGCGGAAATAAGTACACATTCTCTGAGTGAGAGTTGGAACAGAAGCAATGATACGAAACTATTGCAATGTTTGGGCCACAGTACAGTATTATTCTGATTTACATTTTATGACACAGCAAGTATTGTGAGTTGATTCTGCGATACATGGCAATTTTTTCTTCCATGTGTTGAAGATGCATTATAGGTCACGAGGAAAATAACACTCGACTCGACTCGACTCGAATTATCCTGTTTAATTTCTTTCTTTCTTTTTTTCTCCCACCTCTGACATCCTCAACAGAGAACATTTTAATGCAGAGTTACTATGTGTTTGCTGAATTTAACATCCCCGAATATAATGAACATAAGGTGTGGCCCCCTGCAATTGCTATGGCGCATTTTTATTAGGATGGATAATGTGTGTGATGGAAAGATGGGTAGGGATGTGCTCTGCCATTGTGTGAATTCACTGCTTGTTGCAAGTTGATTTTTACAAGTCATACTGAGGCCTAAAGCTCATCCACAGGTCTGCTTCACCTCAGTGAAGAGCTGGATGCAATTTGAGAGATGTTATATTTCAGAAACAATATGGGCTATTTGGGTGACTATTGACTCCTAGTGTTTGTATGCAGCATTAGATGTAATTTTACACTGAAGAAGTAACATCCTCACACTAAAAAATAACTTACTTGTTGCCTGTCTGTGGAAAGTGGAAAAATGTTAAATTAGATTTTTCGCCAAACTACTCCTTTAATATTCAAAACTGAGTTAAAAAGCATAAGTCTGTAAAACCATATTTTCTGACACCCACTGAACCTGAATATTTGAATGATGGCTCTCATTAGCTTATCTAGCTACGTCCAGTACAGGAGGTATGAGGTTGAATGAGGTCACTGAAAGCTGCTTTAACTTTCCAGCTGCGTTCCAGTCTAATGATAGATAGAATTTCCTTTATGTGTTTGCCACAAGGCTTGATGACTTTGTCCAGACTGGACATCTGAAGAAATAAAATCAGTGGCATCTAGTTTCACTGCAGTTAAAGTGGTTTATTCAAATTTGTTACATCTGTGAGGTTTCTGGTCAGATCTGACCAGCCATTGGAAACTTCACCTCCAGCCAAGTCGTTTGCTTATGGCTTATGGCACCATGAGTCTGGTCCAGCCATTATTTCATGTTTTATTCAAGTTAATCAGATTCTAACTACATTTACTTTGATAAGTGAGACACAAGACAGGCCTGACAACAATTAGAGACAAGTGGGTTGAGCACCTGCTGCTCATTTACTCCCAGGCTCGGAAGTTATTATGGATGTCCGTCAACGGGCTTTATCCCTCCAGACAAAACATGCCAAGTAAACCAGACAAATATGTCATGAAAATCTGGACCACATAACCAGCTTTGTCTTAAGTGTGTAGGTGTACGCTGCTAGACCAGAAGACTACGGTGGATTCTGTTAACGACTTACCACACACTGCAGCTTCCTGTGGTGTGGACTGGAACCAAGGCTCAGCCCCCTACAAAGCAAAAAATAAATTAAAAAAAATCACCAAATGTAGTTACACATTGCACTACTTTTGATCACAGGCTTTGCAAGTCTTTTAGGTGCTAATTTAAGAGAAATTATTCTCGTTTCTGAATAAAACAAGCATCATGTACTGAATGTTATATGGCCTAAAGTGAATACCAGAGGACAAATATAGAATGGATATCGAAGGCTGCGAAGGTTTAGCCAAAAAATAATTTGTTCTGTAAAAAAATATTTTTGCAGTTGAATGTACACAAAATGTTAAGGTAGGTCTAACTTTTTAAAGTTGAAACATACTTTTAAGTTTTAAAAAAATCACAATCCAGTTAATCTTGATTCAGGCAATTTTTTCTTCATAAATGACTTAAATGAGTAACATATGTTAATATATACTTCACAAACATGAAAAAAGTGTGCATGTGTGTTTTTGTTTGTGCGTGCATGCGTGTTTGTGTGTGTGTGTGTTTGTGCGTGTGTATGCTTGTGCAAGAGTGCCAAGCTGTGTCTGAAAAGTGCCCTCGTTCACTCGTTCACTACATGGTGCCCTACATAGTGAACGAGTGCACTTTTTGGACACAGCTACAGTGTGGTTACGATACTGTGTGTCTTGTGAAAATGTATTCCAGGAAGAGCTTTGACTTTAAACCACATTCTCCACTACTGGTGATCTAAAAGTGTAGAGTTATTTTGGTTACTTTACTATACTACTTAAATTTAATAATGCAGTTACTTAGGTACACACAATGACTATTTATCAAATCAAACAATCAAATTTTTTCTAATCAAACTTCTCCTCTGCTGCTTATAGACAGTGGTGTGGTCAGGTTTTGTCTTAGGGGGTCAGATTAGGGCAGTGCTGGATTGATTACAGCTGGAACAGAGTGGCTCTTAGGATTCTGTTTGTTGAGATAATAGCAGTTTTGCGGTCCGTTTTACTAAGTTGAAGCTGGCAAAGAATGATATCGATTTTTAATCAAACTTTCTTCCATCAGCGGTTTTCACAGCTATATGGGTTAGATATCTAGGGGAAAAAAACATCATAGCTTCCCAATATTAGTCCCTCTTTAATATATATGCCCTATGGTCTACTACCCTCGCAGCTTTCCCCACTGCCCAGGTGCCGCAGTGTCCTGGAGTGATTTTGTTCAGCTCAGTGAGCGTATATAGAGTATAACACTGTGGAGGTTGTCACTGTGTCTTTTTATTCCTTTGAGAGTGCAGTGCCTTGCTCTCCAAAACGGGCCATTGGCCCACACACACACACATATACACACAGACACACACACACACAGGTCCACCTGCAGGAGCAGTGGGAGTCAGGCTAAGATGCTGCGTGACTGCTGAGAGATTAGGGAGTTTTACAGGCACAAATTCTCTGAGAGTAATCCAGGGAGTCCTAATCCAGATTTTAGGAGCAATGAGCATGGCAACTTCAACTGGGCTCAGTAACCTTGTGTGTGTCTTTTTGTGTGTGTATGTGTCACTTGTGTTTATGGATCTATATATGAATAATTAGTCCAAGTAATTATGCAGTCTGTATTTATGTGTTTAGATATGAATATATATTCCTAGGAGTTGTTCTGGTTGAGGAAGAAGCTCCTCCTCACTCTCTCTGTGTTGGCCTTCAGGGAGCGGAAGCATTTCCCTGACTGCAATAGAGAGAAGAGTCCATTGTGAGGATGGCTGGGGTCCTTCATTATCTCCTTGGCCTTGATCCAGGACTGTTTGCTACAGATGCACATTAGGGAACTCAATTTGGATGTTGCGCTCAGCCGGTCCTACCACCCTCTGGAGACCCCACCTAACATGCTTGGTGCTATTCCCAAACCAGGCTGTGATGCTACTGGTCAGGATGCTCTCGATTGTGCAGCTCTTAAAGTTTCTTCACTTTAGAGGGAAATTTAAAGTCCCTTAAGTATCTAAGGTGGCAAAGACATAGATGGACCTTCTTCACCAGGGTATTAATGTAAAGTGGTCATTTTTGTCACACATGAACACACCACAGCACACAGTGTGAACAGTGTGAAACTGTTCTCTGCATTTAACCCTTTCACCAAGTGAAGCAGTGATGAAGCCGATGATGAAGAACGCAGGGAGCAGCATGTGCGGATGAAAATTCAATGGGGCCATTCATTGTCAGATTTGGGATTCAAACCCATGACCTTCCAATCACAGGGTCAACTCCCTAACCTCCAGGCCACCAACTGTCATGGTCCTGTGTGATGTAAGATAAGATAAACCTTCATTAGTCCCACAAGTGGGAAATTTGATTTTAAATTACTAAAACTTAAGTAAGAAATTACAAGAGTAAAAAGTGGAAAATAAGAAAGAAGCTCATAAAATGAGTGGAGCTGCCGTACTAGGCTGCCGCACGCGGGGGGCGCTGGAAGACGATGTGGACACCAAGGTACTGGAAACTGACCACTTTCTCTACTGGGGCGCTGTTGATGCTGAGAGAATGGTAGCTCTTCTCCTACTTTGTGCTGAAGTCCACTATCATCTTGCTGAAATGTAGATGAAAGTTGTTCTCCGGGCACCTATTCTTCAGGTTTGATCTCCTCCTTTTCTCATTATCTGAGACCAGCCCCTCACCACAGAAGTGTCATCAACAATCTTGACAATATTGGTTGAGTTGGAAGTTCTCATGCAGTCATAGATGTACAATGAGTAGACCAGGGGGCTCATTCCACAGCCCTGGTGGGCTCCAGTGCTGAGGGTGAGGGAGGCAGAGACCCATACTGTGCCCACCCGTACTGATTGCGGCCTGCCTGTCAAAATTTGGAGATCCACTGGCACAAGGATGAACTTTGAATAAAGTTTCAGGTCCTCCAACTTGTGGCTGAGTTTGGAGGGGATTTTTGTGTTAAATTTTGAGCTCTGGTCAACCAACAGCAATTTAACACGATTTTCCCTCCTGGTGTCCGGATGGGTCAGGATGTGCAGTAGGTGTGTGATGGCGTTATCTGTTGAGTGATTCAGACAGAATGCCTGTAATGAGTCCAGGGTGCCAGATACTGGAGATGTGACCAGCCTTCCAAAGCCCTTCATTTCAACTGAGGTCTGGGCTACTAGACTCCCATTGTACCAGAGCATCCCTTCAGTCTCGGTGAAGCAGAGGAGGCTGCAGGGTGAATGTCTATCTGAAACTTCACCCTGGTCCTGAGGTCATCAAGCTTGTTCTTGTTCTGGTTGTTGGATGTTGACATGGTCTGCTGGTTGTTCCTGACCCCGTCTTATTTCTTTTGGGCTTGTCACTTTGCTTTGTCTAGCATCTTTTGTTCTTCCTCAGGATTTCGCTTGGCCAGCATGGATCCGGTATTAAAAACGGCAATTGGTCAGTAGATGTTAGACCAATAGATATTGACCTGCAGAGCCATGGTTAAAAGGACAAGAAGCTAAAGTAAAGTCTACTGGTGCCATCCTGGGAGAAAACAGATGTGTTATCCTAAATAAATATGGTAAATTAATCGAAATTGTGCAGGCAAGGTGAAAGCAGACATTTGTCCTTTCTTTAATAAATGATAAATGACCTACTGCTCGTGTAAAAGGGGTTCATTGCAAAGTTGTGGCCGATTTCACAAGTTCATTCAAACAATTGTGGGTTTGCAGCACTAGCCTGAGCGGGAAATGATAGTTATTCACCCGACTATCAGCGTCACCCTAATTTGATTGATGAAACAGTCGCTGCTTCAGTGGGTCGGTGACAGGTAGTCATCACTCTGTGCTTTTTTAAAACCCTGAATAAGCAAATCCAGCTTTTCTGTGCCTCTCTTTCTCTGTCTCTCTGTCTCTCTCTCTGTCTCTCTCTCTCTCTCTCTCTCTCTCTCTCTCTCTCTCTCTCTCTGGCTTGCTAGTAGCTGTGAGCACAAAGCCTGGGGATTTACCTAACAGCTGCCAAGATCCTGCACTTTCTCTCTTATTATCTTATTTTCTCTCTCATAGCAACATCTGTATGTACCGCTAGGGCTGAATATTTAAAAGCCAACGGACTAAAAATACTATGCTGGATTTCGGAGAGGCAGTGAAGTAAGTAGACAGGAACCATTGTGGTCTGCTCCTTTTCTACTGCACTCAAACCCACACACACACACACACACACACACACACACACACACACACACACACACACACACACACACACAAACACACACACACACACACTTAAACACACATGCTTGCACCCCTGGCAGACAGGGTTGAGCCTGAGTAGTAGTATATTTTTAGCCTTGTGGAAACCTAGAAATGTCCAAATCAAAGTGCTGGTTTGCATTTCCTGGACATCGTCAGCCATTAGCAAAGCAAGACGTTCACTTTAGAGCTCATTTATTTTACAGTTTGCTGGTCAGACTAGATCTACATGTAAGCATAGCAACGAGCAGCAACTACGGGGGTCCAAGCACTTTCGCCAGTGAGGTGATGACAGGAGAAAGTTTGGGAAGTTTGATTAGATCAGGAATTGTGCCTGCAGGATGGCAGCTTATCTTTACATCACATGTTTTGTCAAATAAATTTTGAACTAATACAGGTGGGCCTCCAGGACAAGGGTGGGAAAACACTACAGTAGAACATAACTAGCAAATCCATACATGTCTTTTTTTTAACCAACAATATTCATACATTTTCTGGATTAAAGAATAAAACAATACACTTTCATTTATTCTTCATAGTGAAGAATGAATCCCGTCATTATCATAAGGCTAGATTTGGCCTCGTGTTTTAAAACAGTTTTAGTCCAGGGATTAAAAAATAAAATGCTAATATATGCATATTTGACAAGACAATGCCGCATTTTGCATGTTTACATAAATAGTTTTGAATGAGGCATAATACAGAGCAGCCAATCAGAGCAGAACTCATTTGCATATCTGTCTTAAAGACCGAATACCGTTTGAAGAGATTATGGGCTTGTTTCCCAGACTTCGATTAACCCTAGTCTAGGACTACCTTTTACTTTTCAATGGAAAATCTCTATTCACAGCACTACATAATCCAGGACTAGGTTTAATCCCTGTCCGGGAAACCGACCCAAAGAGTGTTTGGGAAATGATCTTGTAAAAATAAATTATTGATTGATTTTAGTCCATAAAACAACAAAAATGTCATAAATGGACCTCAGGAAAATAAATAAAATGCAAGAAACATGTCAGATATGGGTCTTTTAAAGCAAGCAACACTACAGAGCTGTTGGAAGTCTTTGTGTTTACCTTCGTTTTCTGGCTTTGTGCTGTTTTTCATGAAAAAGTTTGATGTAGGGAAGCAGATGCGGCGGAGCGATGCTGCATGCCCTATTTGCTGTAGAATTTGCTTTCTCATGTACTGTGGTTCCTGCGTCCATCACATACGTGGCCACCCGAGTCAGCCTAATCGTCAGCTAGAACAGAAGCGCATATTTTTCTCTCCTGTCTGTTATGCTTAAACACGCATCAAGGCGCAGCAAGCAGAGCACCGGGGTCGTCCTGTTCGCAACCAGAACCCTCTCATGCGCAGAGCTCGTGTTTCTGCCTTCATTACTGGATCAGAGGAGCTCATTAGATAGCCCTGTTAGACCCTTTATATTTCCCCATTTCCCCGCTCTCTCTCTGTCCCTGCAGGCCATAAAACTGAATGTATACATATGGTAACAGGCCATGTGCATACTAAATCACATACAGACCCAGGCTGTTTTAACTGAAGACTTATCACCAAACCTCAGACGTACACACAAACACACACACACGCACACGCACACACACACAGACAGTAAAAGTCAAGCACACCCACTGTCTCATTTGCGAGTCGGTGGGAGTCGGCATGACTGAAAACGCTTAGGCCAACTCGTTAATTTCTCGATGAAGGGGTGAGCTTCAGAAAACAGCCCCGGAATTCAATTAGAAGGTGCTTTGGTGGCATTTTACGGGGCGTGCAGGTTCGCTCTGATGCCGTCTCTATTAGCACATAAAGCAACTGGCCGTCATTCGCCTTTGCGGAGACTTCAGAGGAAGCCCCGGCTCAGAGGTCAAGGGACTCGGGGCCAGAGACAGCGGGACGCCCAAGATGGGCCCGGGGGCAGACGGAGAGAGAGACGGTCGCAGGGGGTGATGGAGCGCTAATGGGAAAGGGAGAGAGTTGATGGAAAGGTCACTTTGAAAAGGAGTGAAATAAGGGCAGGAAGACGGAACGTGGAAGGAAGCTAGAGCCTCAGCGATACATCGGTTGCCTGATACTTTGGTCAATATTGGGATTTATCAATATCGCCAATACAGCACTGATATTTAGTGGCTAGTTCATGCTAGTCTATGATGACAAATACATGCTCAGTTATGTTAGTACAATCTTGGATACATTTTTATGCTTACTTGCCTTTATCCCAAACATTATCATGGTTATAATAACATAAACTGCATCCAAACCTAACTTTTAGGGGAACTATCAGGACCTTTTATGCCTTTAGTGTAAAGTAATCATTGTGTCAGACGTGAACACACCACTGCACACAGTGTGAAATTCTTTCTCTGCATTTAACCCATTCACCAAGTGAAGCAGCAGGCAGCCGGGAACACAGCGCCCGGGGAGCAGTGTGTGGGGATGGTACCTTGCTCAAGGGTACCTCAGTGGTGCCACTCACAGTCCTGGGATTCAAACCCACAACCTTCTGGTCACAGGGCCACCTCCCTAACCACTAGGCCACTTAACCAGAAGGCCTAACTACAGTGAGAACTACAAAAACATGTAGTTTCTTTGTCTAATAGAATCATCATTCTTGTATTTAAACTGAAAAAAAGCTGTTAATATTGTGGTATATTCTTATTTCATTAAGGTTTAACTGAAAACAAAGGCGTTCATATCTTGGAATGCCCAGTAGGATTTTTTTTATTTATGTAAAGGCCAGTAGGAGCTTTTAATTTCTGTAAAAAACAGAAACACAATGGTGATACAACGTTTTGTTATGACATCAAATATATGTTCATCTCTTACAAGCTTCAGATAAAGAAATGTCTTTCTTAATCTGGAATGATTGAAGAATGTGCACGAGTATTAGTTAATGCTAACATTTATTTGGATTAAATGAGCAAATTTGGCCATTCATGGCTCCAACTGAAGGGCTAGCGAGAAAGTACCGTTAATTATATTGTAATTGCTTCCAAACCAATAAGTAAGATGTAGTTGAGCATGAGGAATCGAGCCCAATTCGGACCCTTAAGGTTTAAAGGTGTTAAATTATGTCAGCTCCTTAAAATGGGAATGAGTTTACAGCACAAAATGTTTATATGTGTTGGGCTTAAAAGGGAAGCTGTGTGCTGTAAGATACATGCATTACATTTGTGAAATCAACCCACTGCATATGGCAGACATTGGTTTTCTCACTGTCTCCATGTCTCTAATTCCATCATTCCATCTCTCCCTCCCTGTCTTCCCCCTCCTAGCCTCATTTCCCTCGCCAGCCCCGGGGAGTGGTTCCCACATGCTGAGGGCTGATGGCAGTCAGATGGGGATTATGCTGATATTGTGTTGTGTTCATTAATGATGCTTTATCCTCTTAATTGAGACCAGTGTTTTGGTAAAGTGGCACGCGTGACCCTTCGTTCAGAAACAGTGTCTGATTCACAGATTAGTGTTGGAGGTGGCCAGACAGCCGACATTGAGGGCAGTGCTTGGGTTTCAGCAGACACCCGTGCCAGATGTGAACACCAAGACGAGTGAAACTTTCAGTTCTTGAGAAGATACTCAACCTCATGCAGTTCTTCATTATTCATTTTGGTTCAGCGTGAGGCTGAATATCTGATTAACCCTTGAATGTCCAGAGCTATTGCTCTCCTGCACTATTTAAGTCCCTGGGAATTAAAAATGTGTTTTAATGTGTTTAAGGTTGGTCATGGCACATAATACAACAATGAATACAAAAATGAATATTTGCAAAATGTTGGCGTAAACTGCTCAGTTTTAATAGAAAGTAGCGCCTCCTCTGCTCCAATCATGAAGTAGGAATGACTGTTCTCATCCACGCAGCTTTTACAAAACTGTGTTTCATCTCATAAACCATCCGATTTCATTGTACCGTTGACTCTGTTGAAGTACATAGGGCTAAAAAAATTAAGCTAACCTAGCAGGCATAACTGAGGCGTCAAGCTAGACCATCTACCTGCCTGTCGAACTTCGGTCCGTTTGTCCGTTTGTTTCGTCTGTTCATCAGTCTACTTGTTCGTTCATTGTCTGTTTTGTCATAAGTTGATTCTACTGTTTATTCGCTTGTTAACCTGTCCTTCCACTTTTTCATCTGTCTGTATCGGTCCATTCGTTTACGTTTACAGCATTTGCTCATCTGTTCATTCGTTTGTTCATTTGTTCACCTGTTTGGACACAACTGGGTTTAACAAAACCACAAAAGTACTGTATTGCCAGTACATCCATCTTTGCAAACTGCCCTTTGTGGAGAACACTAACAGTAAATGCTATCTGAGTTGGCTAGCATCTTGCTGAATGGGAAATGGGGGTAAGAAGGGAGGCGCCCTCCTCTTTACTCAGAGAGATGGCTGTGGCATCACCGGGAATTGACTTCAGAATCTTTTGATGATAGGACCAGCCCTTAGACAGTTGCGCCTTTTCAGGCTATATTTTATTATATTTCTACCTTGTTTTTGTTTAATATCACAAACCATGAAGACTTTTCTAACATTCTATATTGTGTTCCTTGGGACACAATGAATTACACAGTTAACTGGACAGTTAGATATGTAATAAGTTACATTTATGTTAGTCATTGTAGTTTGTTTGAACTGTTCTGCACCATAAACCTATTTATCACTGGAATGCTTATAGCAGCTCACTCTTTCATTCGGGATATTTTCATTTTGTTGGACATTTTGACGTTTTGAGTTAGAACTGAAAGAATTCTGAAATTAGAATGAACACCCCAGCTGGTATCTTCTGCATTTGTAGCCTGCAGTGCTGAAGCCCATTGACATCTAGTACAAGTGTGTCAAAGACTTCTCTGTTTTTCTCAGAATGGAGAAGTACACTGAAATGGTGGTCCCATACCAAGCAGGTACCGCAGATTGCAAAACACTCCCCTATTCCTTTAACTGAAATTTATTCCAGCCCTAAAGGTCCACAGCATTCCTGACCAAGCCTGAGATTTGACTGCATTTTTCATCAATATCCTGAGCTAAAGGTGAGCTTACTGTACCAAATAAATAACTTTCCTCGGAGGGACTTTGGCGCTGGGGCCGGGAGGATATGAGTGTCTCTGGTGGTTTGCGCGGGGATTTACAGCTCCGGCCGGGCTCACCTTCAGAGCCTCGCACACCTGCTCGCCCGTGCAGCGAGGAAAAACATCGCCTCAGGCGCCTGCCGCACCTCTTTCCCGCCGGAACCCGCTCAAATCCTCTCCCGGGACAAGAGGGAAAGTTGTTGGAGAGGAAAATGAAAGAGGATTGGTGGCGGAATGTGGGGAAAGGCTTTGAAGGAGAACTTCGAAGAGCATCCCTCACGAGCGCTTCCTGTCGCTGGTTGCTTGTTTTCTTTTGAAATGCTTCTTGTCTGAAGCTCGTCCAGATGCGTCGTCAGAAGTCGGTCCAGATGATGCGAAGGTGGCGTGGTTTAATCCGTCTTGTCAACACTGTTGAGGAATGTATTTATCCACCATGCGAGCCAGCTCTTCTTCTTCTCCACTTAGTGTAACAGTAATTGGCTCAGCTTAAAGCAGAATTCCACCCAGACGGGGCAGTTTGATGGGTGGGATATGAGAAAAGAGAACACAAAACATAGTTCTGCACTTTTTTTTTTTTTTTTTTTTGTCAGATGAAGTATTTAAACCCCACCCCGCCCTCGGTCACATGCCCAACATCAGCACATTCACATCAAGCAGAATTAATTACATACTGTAAATCTTCCCTTCTATATTCCACTTGATTATCTGGTCTTAAGTCTCAGTATGAACTACTGTCAAGTCAGATTAATTGTACGCTGTATCTTACTGGGCCATTGAACCTCCCCATGATCCGTGTTTGTTTGTAGCTACTGTTGCTAGATTGGACAAACTTTACAGAATGTAGGGGGAAAAAAAACACGTCAAACTCCTAGAAATTAGTTCACACAGCTCAGTATTTATAATTAGTGGTGCAAAGGGATGTTTTCTGTGTGGAGTTTGCATGTTCTCCTTGTGTTTGCCTGGGTTTGCCGGTTTTCTTCCACATCCAAAGATGTCGGGTGAATTACAGATACTAAATTGTCCCTAGGTGTGAATGTGAGAGTCTGTGTGTCCGGGACAGAATGTTGACCTGTCCACTGTGTTTTTCAGCCTTTTGCCCTGTGAACACTGGGAAAGGCTGCAGCACTGCCACGACCTGTGACGTGACCATTTTTGTCACACGTGAACACAACGCAGCACACAGTGTGGAATTGTTCTCTGCATTTAAATCGGGTAGCAGTGTGTGGGGACGGTACCCTGCGCAAGGGTACCTCAGTGGTGTTATTGGCAGTCCTGGAATTCGAACCCACAACCTTCCGAATACAGGGGCAACTCGGTAACAACGAGGCCAGATAAGCGTGCCAGATAAAGTATGGATGGATAGCAGGACTGTCTAGTAGTCCCTCATACCCCCAGTGCTACCAACATAAAGCTAACAAACAGAGGAAAGCAGAAACGCAGTATATTGGGGTTCTTACACGAACAATAACTGATGCAGTAACTCTGAGAGCCTGTATTTGAGACATTATAATAATTTGATTCAGTTTTTCCTCTTCAGTTTTTGGCTGGTGTTCACATTCTTGTGCTCAGGGGTTTCTGCCGCTGCTTCAGTTTTGGACCTGCTGTGGAGTCTTAAAGCAGCAGTTCCTCATGTTTCCTCTGTGTGAGTCCCTTCAGTTAAACGGTCAGTAGTCGAGCCGAGATCGTCCCAGCAGTTCCAGTCAGTTCAGCCCGAGAAACACTGTCGTGTAATTACGCTGGGGAAGCAGGAGAAGCGCTCTGCCATTGGGTCTGGGTGTTTGTCTGTCTGTTTGGGTGATGAATGAACTGTCTTAAAGGAATTTTCCTTGTGGCAGACAGGCTTTTTTTTCCTTATTAATCAGTGTGTGTTCCAGTGTGTCTGGCCCGCTGACAGTGGCATCATTCACATACACACATACACTCACACACACACACACACTCACTCACACAATCAGGCCCGATAAATGAGGTAAGACTGACATCATGACATGGGAAGAGCCACTTCATCTTCATTTATTTTCTTCTTCAGGCTCAAAATATTGCAGACACACCTCATACGGCACTTCACACAGACATGAGGTGATTCGACTTGCAGACATGTTTTTCTCTCTTATTCTCTCTCTTTCTCTCTCTCTGTCTCTCTGTCTCTGCCCCTTATTTTCTCTCATCTCTCTCTCTGCCTCTCTGTCTCTTATTCTCTCTTTCTCTCTCTCTCTCTTCTTTCTCTCCCCCTCTGTCTGTCTCTTATTCTCTCTTTCTCTCTCCGTCTCTCTGTCTCTTATTCTCTCTCTCTCTCTCTCTCTCTGTTCTTTCTCTCCCCCTCTGTCTGTCTGTCTCTTATTCTCTTTCTCTCTCTCTCTCTCGCTCTCTCTCTCTCTTCTTTCTCTCCCCCTCCGTCTGTCTGTCTCTTATTCTCTTTCTCTCTCTCTCTCTCCTCTCTCTCTGATCTCTCTCTGTCTCTGTCTCTTATTCTCTCTTTCTGTCTATCTATCTCTCTTGTTTCTCCCCCCCTCTGTCTCTCTGTCTCTTATTCTCTCTCTCTCTCTCTCTTTTTCTCTATCCCCTTCTTTAATTTTTAATTTCTCTCTCCCTCTTTTTCTCCTTATCTTCCTCTTTCTCTCTCTCTCACTCTCTTACCCCCTCGTCTCTCTCACCTTCCTCTCTCTTTCTGTCTTTTTTCTCTCTCTTTCCTTCTCCCCTCGTCACTTTTCTCTCTCTTTCTTTCTCTTTCTCACTTTCTGACCTCCGTTCTCTCTATTTCTCTGCCCCTCTCTCTTTCTTTCCCTCTCTCCTTGTTGCCTCTCTCTTTCTCTGTTTCTCCATTTATTTTTCTTAATGCCAAAAGTGTGAGTCAGTCAGTTTTTTTTTACAGTTAAAGCCAGATCTGTCATTTATTTCAGTAAAAAGAGCAGGATGGACTCTGGTCTGAACTGTGATGTGTGTCAGGGGTTTAAAGGATCAGGATTAAGGTTGATGTTTTAGACCATGCAGGACTGATGGTTTTGCAAGGACAAGAGCAAGAATGAAACTGAGAATAAGAGAGAACAAGTGACACAGAAAGAGAGAGAGAGCAAAAGAGAGTGACAGAACGATAGAGAACAATGGAGAATGAATGAGGAAAAACAAAAAGAAAGAACAAATCATACAGAGAGAGGGAAAGGGGGGGGGTAGAGAAAAGCTGAGAAAGAAAAAAAAGAGACAAATGGAAAAACGGAATTATGGACACAGAAAGAAAAAGGAAGAAAGAAAAGGCAAGAGAAAAGAAGAAAGAGGGAATGAGAGATAAATAGAGACACTGAAAGGAAGAAAGAGATAAGAAGAGAAAAAAGACAGAGAAAGAAAAAGAGGAAGAGGAGTGAGATAATTACAGAGAGAAGAAGAAAGGCCAGAGGAAACAAAACGGAGAAAGAAAAAGGGAATGATAGAATGAGAGAGAGAGAGAGAGATGAAAAAAGGCCAGAGAAAAAAGACAGGGATAGAGACAGAGACTAGAAGGAAGAAAAATCTAGAAAAACACAACGAAGAGAAAATAAAGGAATGAGAGAACAAGAGAGGGACAGAGACAGAGAAAAGTAGAAATAAATGCCCAAAAAAGCAAACCAGAGAAAGAAAAAGAGGAATGAGAAAATGAGAGAGAAAGGGAGAAAGAAAGGGGGAATGAGGGAACGAGAAAGAAGCAGAGAAAAGAAAAGGTCAGAGAAAACAAGACAGAGAGAAAGAAAAAGAGGAAATGTGAGAGAAAGAACCAGAAAGAGAGAAAGAGAGTGAGTCACACAGGGAGAGAGAGAGAGAGAGAGAGAGAGAGAGAGAGAGAGAGAGAGAGAGAGAGAGACAGAGAACCACAC
>JBBJLS010115063.1:0-18361 GCA_037577275.1 Bryconaethiops microstoma
ATACACATACACATACAGTAACCACCCTGCTTATTCACGGCTTCAGTCTCTCATGGATTTTTTCTGAGAACCGAACTAATAATTGTTTGCCACGCCCCCCTCGTCATCATTCTGGGTTGTTTCTGTTTGGGCATGGCGGTTAGTAAGGCAATCAGACACCTGAACGGAATGAGCCTCCGCTGCTCAGCACCGCACCCAAACATAAACAACCAGCACGAGGACGAGGGTGCATGGCGGACGAGGCCAGGACAAAGAAAGCACATCTTGGGATGGTGAAATATCACTGAACTCAGAGGCAGGTGGTTTTAAAATAGCCAATCCGAGAACATTATTTATTTCTCCTTGCTGTTGATTGGCTGCTGCCCTGTGACACATCTTTGGCAGACACAGTCCAGAATTTCCCCCGTGGAGCGTCTTGAGTGTTCTTGTGTTTTTTGTTTTGTTCTTCTTAAAGCCCTGAATTTTTATTAATGTAAATTAAATTTATTTATTACTGTATTTACCCTGCGTATTCTAAAGAAAACAACAGCCCATACCAAGGAAAATGCGTGTGCATGAATTACAGTACAGTCTATACAGGGGTAACATCAGTATTTTACATTCTAGCACTGAGAGAGTTGTACAGTACGAATACGGGTTTACCTTTACATTTTCTTTAAAGGTAATGCATT
This sequence comes from Bryconaethiops microstoma, assembly GCA_037577275.1. Lineage (NCBI taxonomy): Eukaryota > Metazoa > Chordata > Actinopteri > Characiformes > Alestidae > Bryconaethiops > Bryconaethiops microstoma. The sequence goes on from JBBJLS010115063.1 coordinate 672, forward strand.
AAGCTGAGTTTAAAATGAAATTAATATTTGGGGCATATTTAAGGTTTACATTATAAAAATAGGCATTTTTAGGCATTTGTTTTTTACCAAGATTTCAGACAGAGGAGTGAAAAGAATTATCAGAAGAGCCAAGGACCACTTGTGGAGTGCTTCAGAAAGACTTGGAATTAGCAGATGCAAATGTTTCAAAGGAAACAATAAGTAATGCACTCAACCGCCATGGCCTGTATGCACACTCACCACGCAAGACTCCATTGCTGAAGAAAAAGCATTGAAGCGCATTTAAAGTTTTCTGAACTACATTTAGACAAGCCTGTGAAATACTGGCAGAATATAGTCTGATCAGATGAGACCTAAATTGAAGTCTTTGGATGCAATAATACACACCATGTTTGGAGGTGAAAAGGCACTATACCAACAAAGTTTGGAGGTGGGAACATCCTGGTGTGGGGCTGTTTTTCAGCGTACGGCTCTGGCAGGCTTCATATAATTGAAGGAAGGATGAATGGGAAAATGTACTGAGACATCTGCTGCCATCTACCAGGATGATGAAGATAAAATGAGGCTGGACATTTCATCAAGACAATAATCCCAAAGACAGCCAAGGAAACTCTCGAGAAAAAAAATAAAGCTGCTGGAATGGCCCAGCCAATCACCGACTTGAATCCTGTAGAAAATCTATGGAAAGAACTAAAGCTCAGAGTTCATAGAAAGGACCCATTGAACATTCAGGATTTGAAGACTGTTTGTGTGGAAGAATCAGAGAGAGAAGAGTCTAAAGCACCCCATGATTGCTTTCATTTCTTCTGTCAAATTGAACGAGTCACTTACAAATGGCACCCAAAAATGATGAGCAAAACTATTATCTCAGCCTTAGATGATCCACTCTAATAATACTAAATAATAGTCATAATTTCTAGTCATACAGTGCCTTTCTACTTAAGCTGGAAGCTCAGCATACACCCACTTACAGAGAATAGGGAAAGACATTCTGCATCCTTTTTACCTCCTGTGACAAAACCAACTGACCAGCTTGGAGATGCACTTCTGTTTTTATCCCATTTTCCATCTCTGCTGAGACTTGATTTAAAGGGCTTGCGCAGGACAGTCTAATTGATTTATTGACTCTGTGGGGCTCTCATTTGACCCAGCTGTTCTGTTTTGTTTCTGCTACACACAAAAAAAACGTGGTGGAAAAGGAGGGCTTTTAAAACTGCCCTGAACCAGAACCAGAGCTGAGGAGGGAATCCCCAAGAAAAAAATCCCCCCATATTCACACAAAGAAAGAAGGAAGGGGGTGCATCTGATGTCATTGCAGTTAACTAGTATTACTATGATACTACTACTATAATAATAAGCTACTGGGATAGGAACAGTAGCCCACCAATACTGAGCAGCCCACCACTACTAAACAGCCCACCACGTGGGATATACCCAGTCCTATAGGCTCTAGGCTTCTTCTGCAATGCTATAGATATTTACGGTGTTTCCAATACTGTGTCCCTACCCGAGCTGTAGCCTCTACAGAAGGTCAGCCGGTGCTGTGAGCAAACCACACGCTTCGTGCCCCCGCCAGTAAAGGAGGCGCAACCCCTTCAAAGACCCAAAGACCCCCTCTCCTCACCGTACAAGGCGTTACGGGTGATCTGGCCTCCCATGGCTGAAGCACCCCGCTCCTCCTGGTACTCGTCTCGAAGGTCCTTTTCTCAAAGTTTCGCGCTGAAGCGTGCCGACGACATGCCTGTCTATACCCGTCCACACACACACATACACACACCCACACACATACACACGCCCACAGAGCCGCTAGGAGCTCCGGCTCGCTGCTGTAAACACACCGCCACTCCTGCCTACCTCATTCACAGGCTCCACACTCTCGTTTGCATAAAGAGGCGGGGCAGACGCTCTCGTTTTGAATAAAGGGCGGAGGGAGGCGGTGCCAACGTGCTCGCTTTGAATTTACCACAGAGGCGGGGCCAACTCGCTACTTTTGCATAAAGGGCGGAGTTGATACTCCCCCGCCCCTCCCTCCCTCCCTCCCTCTCTCTCTACTAACGCTCTTCTCACGAGAACAACTGAGAAAATCCAGCAGCACGATCAAATTGTCCTCTTTGAGCAGAAAAGATGGGTTCAACGAGAAAAGTACCGTAACCATGACAACGCAACACTATGGGATAATATCTAGGAGAGGCGTAAAGCTTCACTATTTGATCACGAAAAAGGGCCCATTCAACCCATTCACATAATAACATATACACAACTGGGACAAACCTGTTTTTCAGGGTTTTGGCGAGTCCCCTTACTTCCCGTGAAGGGCTTAATGCTTCTCCATACCAAGACATTTTGGACAATGTTTCCAACTTTGTTGACACAGTTTGTGGAAGAACCTTTTCCATTCCAGCATGACTGTGTCCCAGTGCACAAAGCAAGATCCATAAAGACATGGCTGGATGCGTTGGGTGTGGAAGAATTTGACTGGCCCACACAGAGCCCGGAACTCAACCCTATCCAACACCTTTGTGATTAACTGAAACAGAGATTGCGAGCCAGGCCTTCTCGTCCAACATCTATGCCTGACCTCATAAATGCTCTACAGAACGAAAGGGCACAAACTCCGACAGAAACTCCAAAATCTCGTGGAAAGCCTTCCAAGAAGAGTAGAAGCTGTTATAGCTGCAAAGGGTGACCAACTCCATATTAAAGTTTATATATTTGAATGCAATGTCATTAAAGTTCCATGTTGTTGTAATGGTCAGGTGTCCCAATACTTTTGTCCATATAGTGTAGCTCCACACTCACTTACAATGACTCTTTTCTTGATTCATCGACAAAAAGAGAACTGACATCACTCTCACTTTTCTGAAAAGCCTTCAGATGTTGGCTATTATCTTGAAAATGAGTTTGTGCTTTATTTTAAGCCCAGCAAAAGGGCGATCTTGTGGGTCTCAGAAAGAAAAAAAATCAATGGACCCCCTAAGAAAAATGACTTTGCTTGTTCAAAGAATGTAATTTACAAATTCACTAATGTTCACTCATGTTATGCTATCAAGTTGGTGCACTCTAGGCATGCCACTCCCCCTACTAGCATCTAACAACAAATTAAATGTTTATCTCCCTATTTGAACGGCAATCATTTTATGTCATATTTATCTTTCTGACACACTGCTGGGTAAGATAAAGTCCCGTTGTCTCCCAAGAACTCTGTGCTGCAATGTTGATAAAATGCATATTTTGAGAATAATGTGAATGGAGTCATGCATGATCAATAAGAGGAACATAAATAGATATCAGGGTTTGCCATGGATGCAGAGTTGTCTAAGAATATATATACAGTATATAGAATATACTGCACATTGGGCCCAAGTGTGACTGAACCCCCTCCAAGTGGTTATTCCAGTGGTTGAAAACCAGTAATAATCTATAGAGCGTCTGTAGCGGATCCCCAATTGATACTGGAAATTATTACTGCACTGGCTGTTCCCAATTTGTTCAATTGAACTGATCAATATTTTAGTTTATTTTGCTGCTATATTGGTATTAATATAAAGATTTGTTCATTGTTCCAAAGAATTGCGTTAAAAGAGAACTCTGAGGTTAAATAAGACACCTTTTTTCAGAGCCTGTTCTGTAGGACATTTGTTTATTCAGTGAATGCAGCTGCAGCACAATAAAGACTAATTGCATTCAACACAGAACTCCATGTGAAACAAAAGGGTCAGTTGGAGGAAAACACATATGAATACAACATTAAATGGTTACTTAAGTAAAAGTGCTACTGCAGTGAGCAATAAATGACAGTTAGCACTGTGAAAATGACACCATGCCGGTTGGCAATTCCACTCACTGTTAGCATATTCGCACTTGATCTTTCGTTGTGTTTGTACTACAAGAGCAATTGCTTGCTGCTGCTCTACACAAAATAACCACAGAGGAAATATGATATGAGGACAGGTTCACCTTGATGAGGAAATATGATGCCAGGACATGTTCACCTTGACTCAAACCTGCTACCAATGCATAGGCAAACATTGTGCAAAGTGAGCTAAAAGCAGCAGAATATGTACTGTTATCAGATATTCTCTCAGACTTAGCCATCTTCTGTGTACTGTATACATGACTCTATTACAGTTACCTTCATTTGACCTCTCTTTGGTAGTCAACAGTGTAAAAAAGGCAGATAATATTGATCTGCATCTTGGATAAGCCTATATTGATCTACACTTGTGTTTTCCCACCTTGATCCTAAAGCCACCGCACCACACAACTAACTAACAAGCCTTTCCTGGGTCGAAGTGAGCAAACACCAAAATACACTATATGGACAAAAGTATTGGGACACACCTGTTCTCCAGGGTTTGGGCCTCTTACTTGCAGTGAAGGACAATCTTAATGCTTCAGTATACCAAGACAGTTTGGGCAGCGCCATGCTTCTAACTTGGTGGACACAGTTTGAGGAACAACCTTTTCTATTCCAGCATGACTGTGTCCCAGTTCAGAAAGCAAGCTCCATAAAGACATGGCTGGATGAGTTTGTTGTGAAAGAACTTTACATTTACAGCATTTAGCCGATGCTTTTTATCCAAAGCGACTTCCATTCCCTAACTACAGGGGACAGTCACCCTGGAGCAACTTGGGGGTCATGCTCAGGAACCCAGTGATGGTATGCTGAGGGTAGGATTCGAACCCATGACCTCTTGGTCCAGAGGCTACCCACTAGGCCACCACCACATAACCACAACTTGACTGGCCCACACAGAGCCCTGACCTCGACCCCATTCAACAAATTTGGGATGAACTGGAACAGAGATAGTGAGCCAGGTCTTCTCGTCCAACATCACTGCCTGACCTCATAAGTGCTCTGCAGAATGAACAGGCACAAATTCCCACAGAAACTCCAAAATTTTGTGGAAAGCCTTCCAAGAAGAGTGGAATTTGTTATAGCTGCAATGGGGGGGACCAACTCCATATTAAAGTCTATATATTTGAATGCAATGTCATTAAAGTCCCTGTTGGTGTAGCGGTTGGGATGGGAAGGTTGGGAACCGACCAAACTGACTATATAGTATGACCTGGTAGTGTTAAGGCCCCAGGACCTTTCAGAGAGAAAAAAAGGCCTCACGTTCCTTTCTCTCGGGCATTCTGAGAAGACCATTCCTTCCATATGCTAACATGCCTTTGGCAGACAGAGCAAGTGACCCTGCAGAGGAAGAGTGCTGACCTAACCTGTCATCACTGCTCTGGGCAGCCTCTCTTATTGCAGCACACTATGCTGCACTGGAGCCGGTACAGGATCACCCATGCTGCTCTGAGATCAGTTTGCGGTTTTGTTGTAAATTCATAATTGGGAATGAGGTAGTTACCACACCACGGCATAAAACTCAATGAACATAAAAAAACATTTCAAATTTTAATAGTTCTTGAAAGCTGCAACCATGCCTTTAACGTATGAGAACTCTGAGAACTAGAGATGGCTGGGCAGCTTTGCTTTATGCAAGAAGTCCAGACCTCCTCTGATAAACAGAGGTCAAACAGAGAGGAACTGGGAGAAGATGGAGTGTTCGTGGGGTGTGAAAACATCATCACAGAAAATGCAAGGTAATTTTTCTAATACACAATCAGACAGCAATGACAACAAGCTTCAGGTGTTGTCCTACTCCCCAGTTTTTCTCATTTCATAACTTCATCAATAACCAGCTTTTGAAGCAATCATGTATGAAAAACAGCCTTCAAATTCAACTCAGTTTTATTTATATGGTGCTTTTTACAACCAGTGTTGTCAGAAAGCAAGTTTACATCGTGACAACAATGAACAGTATCTGAACATTTGAACAAAGAAATCTCATTTTTATTTCAACTGTAGTTAATATTTTTTGGGCTATAAAGAACTACAAAACGGATTTTAAAAGGTTTTGCAATGTAATAACTGTCTCCCAATTATTTCTACATTTGAAAGAGATGGCAAAAGCTGGTAATTTCTCCCTGGTAGCCCATTCCAACACGCACATAATTCAACTGAAAGTACTTAGAACTTTCAACCGATGCCACATTTGTGTATGTAAGCAGTGGAGGAACTATTTTAATATGATTTAAATCAAATGAGTTATGTCAATCTCTTTTTGGGGAATGAAAAAATATCCTACATATATTTCCAAACATTAATCACCTCTTGACATGAAAAAAGCAAGTGCAGACTCAAGGCTGTAAAAGCATAGTATGAGTGTAATTCGGCGTGCAACATCATTAAATGTGTAATGATGCATTTATAGCAAAATGAAAGAAAGTAATAACATTGCACTGTGGAGAACAAACATATTAATGAATTAAATAATTGGTATTTTATGTAAATCTGGCGTACTGGGTCCAATTAACACCCAGTCCACCACATTCATGTCATATATCAAAGCCCCACCCTTGGCCCATTAGTAAATTAGTAAATCATCATTTTTCTTCATTAAAATTTCAGTCAAAGTATTGTGAATGAAGTGAAAATATTGAATTGTTTTCCATCTCACTTTGTTGAATATATTGTGAGAGTCTTGAACCGTGAGCCTTGAAGCATTTATCAAACCAAATCATGAGTCGAATATATCATTACATCCTTTAGAGTTATATATTGTCAGTATACTTTTAACAAAACAGTGATAATATTTCAATATACATTATGCAAGAACATGTTCATATTGTCCCATCCCTAGTCATAATTAAGATCAAAATGTCAGTGGAGCTCCTAAACCACACAGACCTTGCTTATTCCAGCATGGACCAGATGTTTTCATGTTGTCTTTGCAAATTATTTCTGTGGCCATGGCACAGGAGACTCCGCTGATATCATGCTAACTTCATACAATTATGCCTATTCACGACTGCCGCTATCATAAAAAAAACCCCTCAAATGTTGTGAATGGATCATGGCAAACGTCCTCTGGAGATAATTAACCTAATGAAAGTCTCTCACTCTCCCTTTCTTGATGGTACGGAAAGAATTATGCATCGAAATCACGCTGGCAATAATATTTACTCCGCGGCCGTCCACCCCTTTTAACAATTAGAGCCATGGTAGAAGCCATAACAAACCATGGGGCTTTGGGCCAGAGCACAGCGACTTTGATCAAAATGAAATCACTGCTCACTCCAAAGCCGCTGTACGGTCGAGGGCAATAGAGCAGGCATTCTGCCTCACACATGGTGTGCAGATTTTGCAGCTAGCATAGTTAGCACATGGAATGTGCACGTCATTAAGCAAACGGGGGGGAAGGCGTGTGAATAGCGCAAGATCGAGCTGTGGATACGCCATCAGAAGTGCCTTGGCCAGATCGGTCGCTGGCCTGTGCCCCAACACCGGGAGAGCAGCCAAGCCTGATTAGCTCCATACAGCTGACTTTGAGGATTCTTCTAGCTGGGGGATCACGCACTGCTCCAATCTCTGCACACTCCTAAAAATCAAGGTTCCTTAATGGTTCTTGGCTTGGACATATGCTTCCAAGGAAAATAATAATTGGGATAAAACTTTTACTTTACACAGAGGTTCCTTAAACTTTCAAAAGGTTCTTCATGCTCATATTTTTCATGTGACTTCAAAAACCATAATTCGAGAGGTTCTTCAGACAACAGACTTTTGCATAAAACATGAACCTTAGCAGTTTTATGACTACTTTTTAAAAATGTGCATTCTTTAAATAATAAATAATATACAGCTGGTGCCCTGGCGGTTAGGGAGTTGCCCCTGAGATCAGAAGGTTGTGAGATTGAATACCAGGTCTGCCAGTTGCACCACTAAGCTGTTTTTTTATTATTAAATAAAATTCTCGAACATCACTGCTGTATTGCCCCATGGCCAGTATGCTTTGGACAAATATGGACATTCTCCTCACAATGTTACAAGGTTGTAAAGGTGCATAAATAAGAACAAGTGTCATAGATGAGTAGCTTTGGCCTTAGCTGCAGTTTGAGTAGCAGATGATATTATATAATAGTGTTGAACTTTGATGGTAGACTTTCATACAATGCCATTTCAATACACAGCAGTGTTGACTTGCAGAAGAGGATGGGTCCCGCTTTTTTAGTCTTAGTTTTTCCTCGACTCTGTCGCCTTTGGCTTGCTCACTAGGGGCTCGGACCTGGATTCTACAGAACTGTTTTGCAACAACATTAGCTGTAAAAAGCGCTATAAAAATAAAATTGAATTGTATGTTTGTGACATGTATGTTTATATACCTAAATTCAGAGGATTCATTGATATCTGAGGGGAAAAACTCCTAGTCTAGACCATTTTTGTTCACCACATGTTGTGATAGCCCTAGTTTTATAAACAGCATCCATTTTTCTCGTAGAGAAACTAACTTAGACACAGCATAGACTCAGTCTATTGCATATGAAATCTATTAATTTCATGAACGTTTAAATGAATTTGATATTTGTATGAAAGTGAAAGTGACAAAGTGTGCTCTGTGATTCATGCTTGATATCGTTTATAGCACTTTTTGCGTGTGTATAGATGAGCCATGCTGTTGCTTTCAACTCTGATGCCAGTTTATGGTCCTTGACTAAGCCTTTGACGATGCCTCTCTGTGCTTTTTAAACCCAGACGTGTATTGCTTTACATAATGTACTCCAAAAAATAAAACACTGTGGACCGGCTCTGTTAATAGACCAGCCTATTACACGGTTCATTCCATGATGAGCTGCTTCAATTTGCTGTTTATAAATAGCTGTATTAATTACACTAGACCCACTCACTGTGTCCATGCAGGGCTCTGCACATTGTCATTTTGAAATCTCTATCACTGGATAGTGCTGTGGGTTACTTAAATGAATGCCATCCGGTGCACTCTGTACTCATGAAATACTGAGAACCCAGCTAGGCAACAAATATGATCCCGATTTGGATGATTTACATTCTATTTTATCTACAAAAAATTGAAACCTAAACTATTTTATACACTCTTTGCATGAAGTCGAATTTTTCCAGCTATCATGCACTATATTTTACTGCCAAATGCATTGAAATAAAGTAATAAGCCACAAGAGGCTGTCCATTACAGGGATTTTATTGTAGGGAAGGGTATTAAGCAATGGAAACACCCCTAAACTAAGACAAAAGTGCTGTAACATACAACTTCAAGTGTCTTATTGCTTCTATAAAACAGTAGAAAACATAAAATATAACAAAACACAATTGTTCAACATATAAAGCAACTTGATAATATTTGCCATAAACATATATTGTGTTCTATACAGGAGTAAGAAGCTATTTCAGAATCAGCATGGACATATAGGACATTTGAGTAATATATTTTTTTAACTGTTTTATATTGCAGTTTTACGGTGGATCGTAAAGTAACTAATTCAGAACCTATGATATTCAAGGAGGAGCCAATTAGCCTGTTAGCTAATTGATTAGCCTAGTTTGAGTTAAGAAAATACAGTAAGTTTAATCACAGGTCCATGGGAGAAGCAGAACTGCTGTGAAGTAGTCGTAGGTGTGTGTCTACAGAGTAATTTACAAAGGCTTTGAATGCAGCTCAGCCAATCAGATTTTATTTATTATCTAGTTTATAAGTGTTTTTTTTTTTACAATGACACTTTTAACCATTTTTTAAAAAATTTGATTCTTTAGTTTTCAATTGAAGCTACAAGGTTAGAGTACCAAGCTGTAATAAAAGATTTGATGCCATCAGTTAGCACTGTGCAATCTGCATGCATTGTTTTAAACTGTGTCAAGCTTTTAAATAGACTTGCTTATGTGTATTCTGTCACTGTATAACATACTGTTATGAACAGAAAATGGGCAAAGATACAGACTAAATTCAGGCTTCCCAAAGGCTGCCAATGCTGTTTTAGCTGTGCTACTTGTCCATTTTACACAACTAATCCCAAACCCAATAGAGGAATATACTGTACTTGCAAGATAAGATACTATTGCCATGGTATCTGTGTTTGCCTTGCATTGGCTGTATTTCTTTCCTGTTGACTTTGCGTGCGGCCTAGTGGCGTAGAGCATCTGCTGCCAACTATAAAGTGGTCTGGTATGATTTATAGACCCTCTTACCATAAGGTAGTCTCCCAGCCAGGGCTATATATGAGGCCATATGCTACTGTGCTGTTATCTTTGAGTCACTCTTCAGTATTCTGTTTAAAATTTGTACTTTAAACCTTTCAAGTGTCAGGCAGTAGATTCTAGTAGCAGTCTTCATGCAGGCTGATGGGGTTGTGGTTGGTGGGACGTTTTTGTGTCCCGCCGCAGATGTGAGGCCATCTTCAATCTGTTCAGCCTTTTATGGCAGCCGTTACTTTAGGGCCCTGCTCCGCTCTAGAAAATTTACACTCTCACTCACTTCGCTTAGGTACTTCCACATGTGATAACCCATGGCACAGGCGGAGTACAGAGGTGTCTCTGAAAAGGGGGTACAGATGCTTAAACTACTTTGGCAAGCAGGCCGAAAAAATAAACTAGATGTATTTCCACCAGAAAATGTGATGTGTGATTCCCTGCTTGCTGAAAAGCCAGTGTTTGGAAACATCCAAACCTTGGGGTTTGGGCAAAAAAAATTGGGTTAAAAATAAACTACTCAGAACCAGCACTCTTCTGATTCTCTTCATTCAATGCCAGGTGTCTTAATGCTGAACCACAGAGGGGACATGAAGTCACTGGCTCTTACCAAGCAATTTATGGTTAACAGTGGATGAACATGTACCCGCATTTACAGGCTGATTATTATTAAGATAAGATGAGATATGAGATAAGATAACCCTTATCTCATATTTGCATTGTTCCAGTAGCAAAGTGGAGAAAACCATAGAAAAAAAGCTATAACTACACCACAACAAACAGTGACACACACACCTGAGCTTGTTTATAAGTCTGCTGTGTGTTTTGCTCTGCATTTGTTTCTGTCGAGACGCCTTAGCTGTGATGTCACAGACTCTCTTTCTCTCTCTCTCTCTCTCTCTCCCTATACGTTACATATTTGATCAAAATAAAACTTAAGCAGAACAATAATTAAAAAAACAGGTCTCTTTTAGAGATTCACATTAGGTTGCCTAAAGCTGTGTTTCTGAAAGTGGTGTCCTTGATTTTATCTTATTCATTTATTTATTTTAGAAATTATGTGACATAGCCGTAAGACAAGGATGCATTCGATCATCACCCCTGTTCATCCTAGCCATGGATTTCACTATGAGATGGGGGAAATATAGAGCACGACAGGGTATTCCTCATATTACGGACTGGAGAAGATCAACTTGACCTGGCACTAAATGCTAAAAATCAACAATCAGTGGAGCAGATGAAGACACACGCCAAGAAAACAGGCAGGAAGCTTCCATATTCCAAGGAATATGCAAATATATTCCAACAAAAATGGACTACAACGTCAATGGATCACATGACCAAAGTGCCACTGTATAACAGCTTTGTAGTGCCAACGATGTGTTTTAAATAATGGCTTTTTGTAGTAGTAGTTATGGTTAAATTTATAGGTTTAAATGAAAATCAAGTGTGTTGAACATAATTGTGGCTCTAGATTCCCAGAAGAAAGAATGATTCTAAATGAGAACAATTTTTAATGAAACGATTCAAGCAACAATGCCAATTAATGAAAGCAAACTGTCACCGATTAGCATTACTGAAATTCTGCATGCTAACTTGTGATTACTAGTTTCCATTCATTATTAGCAAACGTTAGAGTGTATGCTTGTCCTATTCCTTTAATCTCATTTACTTCTATTACACTTGGATAAGTCCTGATTGAAATGAATGAGACTTTGTCCAACTTCTGAAATTTTTCATCTGAGAAACATTGAGCATTTGGATTCCTCTCACTTTGATCTAAATATCTCACTGATGACTTAACTGTTTAGTGTCCAGCTCATCTCACCCCAGTCTTGGCTGAATATTTGTTCCATAAGATCTCATTATTTTCATAAGAATCTCTCAGTCTGTCAGTGCATGCGTTCTTCTTTTTCTGTCAGTGAAATGCTCATGTTTATCTCCTCTTTTCTGCCAGTGGAGGGAATTAGGAGAAAGAATTCAGACATCAGTGAGCATTCATTAATACAGTATTAACAGTGGCAGGGCTCCCTAGTGGGTCCCACCAGCACAACCTCTCCATTGTTACGATGGGGGGCACACTGCTTTGTGCACTACTGCTTAAAGCTTGTAGTGCAAAAAGGCTCTTTATGCAGTCTTATGTTACTGGTCCTCAAATCTCATACCTAATTTTGTAATTTAGATCCCTAGTTATATTATTACCAACAGGAATTCTGTTAGGAATATTCTACTTATTTGAATACTTTTATTTAATTTCAGTGCTCTGCATGGGGCCCCTCAAGGGTATAGCCTGAGGCAACCATCCAGCTGACTTTGCCTGCGAATACTGTACGATGCCCTATTGTTCACTTAAAAATGATTCTTTAATTCTGAAGGAAAGAAAAAATATTTGGATTGATCATTTAAAGCCTTACACTGCCTCTTTTCTTACTACAATATTATCTAGGCGGTAAAGCCGTTATGTAAAGTATGTAGTTACGAGTGAGGAAGGAACGTGTGTGTAAGTAAATATTCATACAGTGAGACAAATCAGATTGATGCTTTGAAAAACTGCATTGAGATTAATATTTGTCCTTGGTTGTCTTGCCTGAACATTTGTGACTGTCTCACTGTGGTGAAGATGAAAGTTCTCCCCTGCAGCTTGTATGTATGTATGTTTGTGTGCCTGTATGTGTGTGTGTGTGTGTTTGTGTGTGTGTGTGTGTGTGTACACACATGGTTAAGTTTACTGCCATCATCTGCTGTCGTAATGGCAGCTGCAGAGTGCTGGAGGTTTCCACGACGACCAGTGATTGTGGTTGCCGAATGTTCAGTTCACACACACACACACACACACACACACACACACACACACAGATCCAGCAAACCCATGGGCATAAACAAAGACATTCAATAAGTCATACATCAACACCTAAAGACACTTCCTAAAGGCACATAATGACCCATCTAAAAACCTCATCTAAAAAGTCTTTCTTTTAGGTTTTATTTGAAATGTTCTGAATATATTACAAAAAATAAAAAATAACTCGTGAGAAAAAAAGGTTTTCTTTTTCTTCATACCACTCGAAACCAGCGGCCATCATTTACATTGTGTGAACATTTCATGATAACTGGATCAATAGAAAGGACTCAAAACTAGTTGAAATCAAATGCTGTAACATTAGCATGCACAAATAGGTTAAAACAGTAACTGTATTCATCCTCATGTGCCAATTCTTTTTTAAATCCCTCTGTGCCAGAGCAAGATGAATAGATCAAGGAATTCACTGAATTAACACAGAATTTCAAGCTCCACTGTGGACGTAGGTGAAGGTTATCTATCTGTTTTCCTGAGTCATGGCTGTAATAGAATATGGAGGCAGCTGTGGAAGGCCGCTTTGAGGAGGGTCAGCACACACATGCACCCGCTTATGGCCGTGCCCCCACGGTGCTAAACAAAACCTCTATTGAGCAGCAGCTTTGTGCCACACCACCACGCGCCATGTGCAAATACACCACAAACACTATATGCTCCAAATATTGACAGAAATGAGAGATTAAAACAAGAGGGATATAAATCGAACATGAGGAAGAATCAAATATGTAGTTCCACGACATTATCAGTGTCAAGAGACATGTCGGCCTGCATATTATTTGCTACTGACGAAGAGCGAATTTCGATTTAAGAAAATTTTAAAGAATGACTCATGACTAAAGAGCACTAAACAACTCAAAACTCTCTTATAATTCAGAGTCTTAAAGCAGTTTTTTTTTTTTTGCCTTGACATCAATGCAGTATTGTTGCTTGCCCATGAAGCTTCATGATGAGCCCCTTGAGTTTTTTCCAACAGGAGTGAAGAAGGCACTTGTTGGCTGGTGTAAATCGCTAGTTGGGGGAATAATTGCAAAAAGTTGATGATAAATTGCAAATAATTACAAAAAAGAAGCCATTGTTGCCATATGGCAAAGCCATGCAGTAAAAGGTTCAGAATAAGTCTTTCAAATGTTAAATGTGCTTAGAATGATAAAAAATGCACACTCAATCACACTCAAAATTTTGATTGGCACTGTATAAATAAAATAAAGCGAATACAGTGAAATAAAGTGAAAGTGAACTAGTGACAAAAAAATTTATCAATAATAATAATCAAATAAACTATTCCACCAAGCAATGTAGTTAAAGTGTCCATTTGTCACACATGAACACAGCACACAGTGTGAAATTCTTTCTCTGCATTTAACTCATTCACCAAGTGAAGAAGCCAGTGATGCAGCACCTGGGAGCAGTGTGTGGGGAAAGCACCTTGCCCAAAAGTACCTCAGTGGTGCCATTAGCAGTCCTTGGATTCGAACCTATGACCTTCTGATCGCAGGAGCAACTCTTCAACCACCAGGCCACCAGCTGCCAGTATGCTATCGTTGCTAAGCAACGAATATTGTTCCTAAGCAACGAATTAATGGATCTACCTGACAATTCCCAATCCCAAAGATCCCAGTACATATCCCACACATCCCACACATCCCAGTACATCCCAAAGATTCTCAATGGGGTTAAGGTCTGGACTCTGTGGGGCCAATCAGTGTGTGAAAATGCTCCCTGAACCATTCTTTCACAGTTTGAGCCCAATGAATCCTGGCATTGTCATCTTGGAATATGTCCATGCCGTCAGGGAAGGAAAAATCCACCGATGGAATAACCTGGGGCCTCATTTATAATCGTTGCGTACGCACAAAATGGGACCTAAAAGATGCGTACGACTCTTCCTACGCATAAGTTGCGATCTATAGAAAAAAACTTGACTGCAGTATGTGCGCATATGTACGCAAACTCTGACCCATGCGTTTATTGTCATGTGTACAGTAGAAATTACATTTCTCTGTGCAATTAAATTCTTTCTTTGCTGTCCACACACAATTTTGTTTTAAAATAAAATAAACATAGAAAAAAAATATATAAGAAGAAATAAAAATAAAAATAATAAGTTAAGTGTGACGTGCAGATGTGGATAATATTAATTGTGCATTTGCAAATGAAGGAAATGTGCACTACAGTAAGACGATGAGTATATTAGTACATATATAATAATTCCTTGTGCTAGTGAATAATACAACATACATTTGATGTCACACATTCAGTCACACATTTATAATAGTGAATAAATATATAAGTAAAATATATCATTTGACTCAAATCTTAATTTAATCTACACTTTTAATCTATGCGCCGCAGCTGTTGAAATGGATAAATGGGTAAATGGTGGCCATGATTATCACGATCATTTGGACACGGTGTGAAACAATCAGTAGTCTGATTGCTGAAAACACATAAATAATGCGATCACATTTTGTGCGTAGCGTAACATAATGGATGCGCTGGCATTGTTAGAAGATTATGCCAACGGCAGAATTAGAAGGGAACGGGTGTTCAGGGACTATGAGGATTTTTTGGCCCATGATGATGACTGGCTCAGAAGCCGATTTAGATTACCTAGATGTTTGCTTTTGGAGTTTTGGGCTGAACTGTGTCCAATAGTAGAGAGACGAACCCCTCGGAACCCTGCTATCTTGGTACAAATACAGGAACTGACGAGCCTGGGGTTCCTTGCAACTGGCTGTTACCAGCGGGAATTAGCCGACAGCTATGTTACAATTAACAATAAAATAGCTAATTTGTTCTGAAGCTTGTTCAGGAAAACCATCACTAAACTCAACAATACCTGTCGTTTTGGATGGGATTATTAAAATGACTAGTAGATACATTAAGTTCCCTTACACTGTGGGAGAAGAGGACAACATCAAAAGGCAATTTGCAGCAATGTCCGGTTTCTCAAATGTAATCGGCGCAATTAACTGCACTCGCATTGCAATAAGGGCTCCACATGGAAACGAATTTATTTACGTAAATAGAAAACATGTGCATTCTATAAATGTGCAAGTTATTTGTGACGCTGACACGATCCTGACAAACGTAGTTGCACGATGTCCTGGTTCAACACACAAAGATTTATTCTGGAACACAGCAGTGTAGGGAGCGGACTGCAGGCAGGCGCTGCACGCCGTGGCTGCCTTCTTGAACGGTGAAAAATATTTACGGTGAAAAATATTTTCAGAAAAGATGATTAAAATCTGTTTAAATACAGTAAATTAAACGTTTTTTAAAAATTGACAGTTTTCTCCCGTTTTTACAAAAATATTTAGTGATTTCAGAACTTATGTCACTTAACTTATTTAGTGTGTTAGAAAACTTATGAAACCTGTTAAAGTACGGTTTAACAGGTTTCAGACATTTGACTGTTATTTTACAGTATATTTTTTACAGTGCAGCATTCATTACCTGTTGCCACTCACTGCCTTTCTTTTTCTGTGTCACCCCACTACTGTGACCACCAAACAAAAAATTTTCGGCTTTCCCCTTCACCCACACGCACGTTTATTTCGGTTTTAGAAATTTTCTTACTTTTCCCCTGCCGCCATGCCATTTTTTTCAGATTTACATCGGAGGCTTAAATATTCCAAAGGAGATTTGCATTTACCATGTATGGTTGAACAGGGGCGTGTACAGTAGAGGGCGGAATATGCGGCAAATCCATGTGTGAACAAGCCCAGATAGAGAGCGATTTATAAAGCGTATTTTGCTTGCAGGTGTGCGTGTGCACGTTTTCATAAATCTGACATTTTCTTTGCATACACCATTTTTCGTCTTTTGGTCGCACGTACACTTTTAGTATGAGCTCTACGCAAAGTTTTATAAATGAGGCCCATGGTCATTCAGTATATTCAGGTATTCAGCTGACCTCATTCTTTGGGCACATAGCATTACTGAACCAAGTAATGCTACTTCTTACCCTGATGCACCCATCACTCTGGAACAGGGTAAAGCTGGACTCATCGGACCACATGACCTTCTTCCATTGCTAGAGTCCAATCTTCATGCTCCCTAGCAAACTGAAGCCTTTTTTGATTAGCCTCACTGAGTTCTACTGTGGCTTTTCTATGATTTGATTTCACCAAAGGTTTAAGTGTTTGCCGATCACAATCATTAACGATTTTTTTCCACCCACATTTCTTCCTCGAAGATGATGGTTTCCCACTATCCTTCCAGTTTTTAATAATGTGTTGGACAGTTCATAACCCAACTTTAGTAGTTTCAGCAATCTCCTTAGATGTTCTCTTTGCTTGAGGCATGGCAATAATTTAAGCCTTCTGAAACAGATTAACATCTTTTCCTCGACCACAAGCTTTGTCTTCCGACATGGTTGTTTAAAAAAAAAAAGAGAAGCTACTAGCTGCATTAGTTAGTGTTAAATAACTTGTTGCCAGCTGAAACATATTTATCCATGCAGTAATTATCCAATGGGAGGCTCTTGCCTCTTTGCCTCGTTCATTTTACTTTTATTTTTGGACGGGCAGTGTATATACAATGGTCTTAAATGTGACTCAGCCAATCAGATTGTAGAATCACATCTATTCATTTTAGAAATGCTCTGTTACACTATTTTTGTCAGAAAAAAAAAATCTCTTAACTGATCAAACAATGTATTCTAGTCCAATGAGTTGATCAAAAGTCCAAGAGTTCTAGGCCACAAATGCACAAACACACACAAACACACACACACACACACACACACACACACACACACACACACACACACACACACACACA
>JBBJLS010115073.1:0-18359 GCA_037577275.1 Bryconaethiops microstoma
ACTCCTGGAACTGGAGTCCCTCCTGTTCCTGGATCGGGACTCCACTTCAGCCCCGTGTCTCACACACTGACTACTATTCAGTTACATCAGAGTGATGAGAAAAGTTAAGGCCTTCCCTTCTTTTAATTACAAACTGAACGTGGGATTGGTTTAAAGTACAAATGAGTGTGATGAGGTGTTGGACATGGGTATATTTAATCAAGGCTAATCACGAAGCGCAACTTAAACAGCCAGTCTAAATCAGCAATCAGCTACTATAGCCAATTGAAATCAGCAGTCTAGAATTTAAAAGAAGCATGCTTATTGGCCCATAGATTCTTTAGGTACTGAAAGCAAAGAATTTTTCAGTACTCGGACGATAGAGTAGCATTAATGGATTTTGAAACCCAGCCCTAGTTTTGGAGCCTCCTGCATCTTGGATAGTAAATGTAAAGTAAGTGAAGGTTTATTTAAATTTAAATATAAAAGAGAATAAGCAAAAGAAGCATCAACACCTTAATATTGACACCTTTAGAATATCAATTATGAAACGTAATCAAAGATCCAAATTAAGATTCTAAAAAGGCCTGTGTAAATAAAAACGTCTTAAGTTTAGACATGAAAACAGAAACACTGGTAGCACACTTTATATCGTAAGGCAGACTATTACATAACCACCAGGGGTGGTGGCCTAGTGGGTAGGGGAGGTCATGGGTTCGAATCCTACCTTCAGTATACCACCACTGGGTACCTGAGCAAGACCCTTAACCCCAAGTCGCTCCAGGGAGACTGCCCCCTGTAGTTAGGGAATGGAAGTCTCTTTGGATAAAAGCGTCTGATAAATGCCATAAATGTAAGCAACAAAAAAGGCTCGATCACTTTTTGTTTGAGATGCAGATGCAATAGCTGCTTTGATGATGATCTGAGAGACCTGGGAGCTGGATTGGGTTGAAGGAGATCAGAGATATAGGATGGGGCCAAGCTGTGTAATGCTTTAAAAACAGTCAGCTATACCATAAACTGAACTCTGTAATGAATGGGAAGCCAGTGAACTGAGGCCAAAACAGATTCTTCTGGGTATCTTCACCTCGTCAGTTAGACGGTATGATTGTTAGTCAGGTGGTGCCTTACCTGCATTTTTAGCTCACCGTGATCATCAAAGATGGCCCACCTTTGAAGCGTCTGGCTGCTGAGGCTTTGATAAAGCTGTTCCGTAGCATTTCCTTTTGTGACTGATGATTATCGAGCCGCGTTCACTGTGCTCAGTGACGGATGAGGTGTTGCCTGCGAGCCGTCATGGCAGCCGCGGTCTTAGTCGCATCTCTTTTAATCTGGACCGCGGCTCGGGGTGTTTTATCTGTCGGCTGGCACACACAGGGAGATAGAGGCGAGGAAAAGAGGTCACTGTAGAGGACATCCCCCACTACCAGCATCATATACACTGTGTGCTACGTGTGTGTGTGAGTGTGTGTTTGGTAGATCTGTATGTGTGTGTGTAGCCTGTGCTGTTGTTCTCCGGCACTTCTTTCTGAGGGAGATCGGTAATTACCCACTGAGCCATTCCCCGGACACGTCTACTCTCAGCTGTTTTTAACCTGTGGAGGAGCAGATATGTGATTAGAACATTAGGGGACAGAGAACTCGGAATAATGACGCACCAGTTCCCCTCAGCGGCTTTGTTTCTGCTGAAACTCTTGAACGTTAGTGAGGAATACTGGTAGAGCGGGTAAAGTCCCTCTCCAGAGCACGACTTTGTTTCAAAGAAGTCACCTCTCCAAAGGTTGCTTCTAAAATATGAAAAGCTTCTTTATAAAAGATTATATCCTATATATATATTTTTTTTTTTCCTGGTGTCTGCTTATTGTTATTGGTTTTATGTACCACAGCAGGCAAAAACTGTTACAAATGCAGGCTTGAGCGAAACACTCTTTATAACTTCAGTGGGAGGGGCTAAACTGCTGTAGACTGAACATGTGAATGACCTTGTTTTTGTGACATCATAATATTGACAACAAGAAATGTAGTTTCTGTATATAAAGTTTGTACAGATGGGGATTTTGACATACTACCTTGAACTGTTTTATGTAAAAATAGGTAAGACTCGCCATTACATGGGCCACATACACTTAGGACCCCAGCTAAATGTCTTTTTAACGAAACATCCATTTAACCAATGCTGGTGCTGACAAAACTGCACAAAGAAGGTCCTAACTTCATCATGCAAACTCCATTACATCACCATATTACCCACCCCTCTACTACAAGGCGGGTCGGAATCATCATTTTTAACCGTATTATAACAATTCTGCGTTGTGTCACAGTATGCCTCAGTATACTTTTCTGAGCATATGGTAAGATCGTCGGTGTTTAAAGGACACTGTAATATGTTTCATTCCAAACAGAGCACAATTACTAACTGTACTCATTACAGTGCAGTGTGTGAAATATTATACTTTCTTAAATGCTCCATGTAATTCTGAATCATTTCAATGTATTTAAGTAATGAATATGAATGGAGTGAATATGAATATGTTCTAACAATTGCAATGCAATTGGTGGCTAGCATTTGAAAATGGTGTCAAACAATTACTTACAATTGCTTCATTTACTTTTTTCACACTGTCTTCCAGTTAGAGGTGCTTTTGCCACAGAGAAAGAGAGAGAGAGAATCTGGAGAACACACTCGCTCTTGTCCTTGCTGCTTGCGATCAGCAGCTCTGGTGGGGTTGTAAAAGCACTGCTTAAGCGCTGCTACTGCATCTGTAAAATGCTCTACAGGGAGCAGGAGGCTGCAACTGCTTGGCTTTGCCTTACTGAGCTTTTCCCTGTTCGATGGGGACATGGACAAAACGCAGTAATTATAGTAATTATACTGCTAAAAATGAAGATTACGATCGGCCTTGTTGTAGAGGGGTGGGCAATATGGTGATGTAATGTAGTTTGCATGATGAAGTTAGGACCTTCTTTGTGCAGTTTTGTCAGCACCAGCGGAGCATTGACTAAATGGATGTTTCATTAAAAAGACATTTAGCTGGGCTTCCTAAGTGGCAGCTGTCTAAGCTTTAGGCCTTTTTGCCAAATAAAGGCTGAGTCCTACAGTGCTGAGAGTCCGAGAAAATGTAATTGTTTGCGCTTAATGGGATGTGATGATGTGATAAATGAAATTTTGAATAAAAAAAGTTAGTGTACTCGCAGTGTGCTCTTACTTAGACTTACTTTTTTATGGTTACTAATATTAGATTAATTTCAATTCAATTATTTTAGGTTAGATTGATTTATATAAGATTAGATTATATTCAAACATGATGGAAATCATTTGGTTTCCATGTTGGCTGATAGAGGCTGCCTCTTCTTTTTTTTTGGGCTATTGCAGGAACAACCCAGGACAGTTTGGGCTGCTCATAAGAGTTTCTTATTCTCTGCATGAGGTCTTTACTCTTCAAGGATGATGTACCAGCATATTAAAAATATATATTTTTACAGTTTCTGGGTCACATAAGCTAAAGTGGTAAGCAAAAAAAAGACGCACTAGGGTTGACTACACTATCCATGCCTTCTTATTTATGTCTTTAATAACACATATACACTACCAGTCAAAAGTTTGGACTCACCTTCTCATTCATTTTTTTTTTCTTTGTATTTATTACTTTCTACATTCTAGATTAATATTGAAAACAAACAAAATGATGAAGGAACACATGGGATTATGCAGTAAACAAAAAAATTTGAATATGTTTTGTAATAAGGTAATGATGGACTGTTGTTTTTTTTTACTTAGTTAAGTGATTCTTGCCATAATGTGGAGTAGAACCGTAGTGGAACAGGATCACTAACTGTGTACCAACCCGACCGTCACAACTGATGGTCCCAAACACATTAAGAAGGCAATAAATTCCACTATTGAACTCTTGACGAAGAAACACCTGTTAATTAAACACCATTCCAGGTCGATTCCTCATGAATCTGACTGAAACAATGCCAAGAGTGTGCAAAGCTGTCATCAGGTGATGTTTTCTATATTAATCTACAATGTAGCCAATAATAAAAACAAAGGAAATCGTTGAATGAGTATGTGTGTCCACACTTTTGACCGGTAGTGTATATTACGAGACATTTCAGAAGGCGAAATGGAATGTTAATTATTATTTCTCACTTATAGTTCCTTGAAATAAGCAGAAACAAATTAAGTATAAATTCAATTCGAAATCTTCACTTGATATCACATTTACCTTCATAAGAAGGTGTGATCTGGACAGAAACTTGAAAATGTCAGCACAGAATGTAAAGGGAATTTAAATATTAGTCATTGCTTAACCTCCCAATCTAATACATTACATCATAATAACATTTGAATAGTATAACAGAAAAAAAATAACAGCTCTATGGTTATGTTAATTTCTGCTAGTGCTGTTTGTTACCTGAACTGTAAGGTGGGGATCCACAACTTTAGTCCCGGAGAGCTGGTGTCCAGCACAGTTTCGTGATTTCCCTGCTTAAACACACCTGGTGATCCCAGTAAGGAGAACTTGCTTGACTGTTTCTGCCATAAGAAAATCCTCATGGGACAATTTTCAGTTGGGGATTTTAAAGTCATAACTTGGGGCAGCTGGTGTCCTATTGGTGGTTAAGGAGCTGCCCTGGCGATCAGAAGGCTGTGGGTTTGAATCCCAGGACTGCCAGTGGCACCACCAAGGTACCCTTGAGCAAGATACCATCCCCATATACACTGCCCCTGCATTGCTGGCTGCCCAGTGCTTCAATTGGGTGAATGGATTAAATCCAGAATTTCAGGCTGTGGTGTGGTATGTTAATACATGACAAAAACGGCCACTTCACTTTTTTATCTCCAACTAAAATTTAACAATAAAACAAGACTATTACTACCAATAGTTGAAATATTTTCCTATCCAAATCATTAGGGTTTCTCTGAAGAGCTAGAAATCCCAGAGGATTCCCACCTATAAATATACTGTCGCTATCATTCAGATATAGCAGCAGAACTGTCTTTTAGTTCAGGTGCTGCCGCAGCCTGAATTCTGGGCATGCTGTGGATTTGCCTACACCCCAGATATCTTCTCACAGAGCTGTATCCTACATGTGATCAACAATGTGATCATTAGTTGAAGACTAAAGATTTGAGAGAACAGGGCTTCCCCGAAGAGAGTTAAATCAAAGGCGAAAGCAGTATCTCAACCATACAGTTGGATTGGAGCTGAAAGCTAGTGCTAAATATGCATTCTCTCCCTACAAAAAAGCACTTCTTATCCCTGCTTCAGTGGAACACACTGGCAATGGTTCATGTTCTGAGTGGGTAGATTTAGGTTGGAGAACAAATGAAACGTATCAGAGACTGTTCCTCCATGCAAAATCTCCAAATCCCATTTCCAGAGTTTTTGGTCTTCGCTAGATGACTGTCCTCCTTTGCTCAGGTTTTCAATAGGGTTTCTGGTCATGGGACTGAAAAGGCCACTGTAAAAGTTTGATTCTTTCTTGGTTTGTGAAGATGTCTCATGATCATTTTCGTGCTGTAGGAACTAGCCAAGCCTAATCTGCGAGTAAAAACACTGTGCACAGACATTCAAATCCCTAAATGTAATGTGAATGTGTACTAAAAGGCAGTTTCCAACCCAGTATGCACATGTAACAAAGAGAAACATCTCACATTTTTTCTCTCTAAGTAAGTAATACTTTAGTTTGGTAATTCTGGTTTAGTTCGGACACTGTTTGGGCCTTTTCTTGAAAAAATCATGATGTCCCACAACATCACAGATCCACCACCATACTTGAGATTTTTGCATCTTCACTCTTTTAATGGTAAACAAGTCCAACAGAAGTGTCCAATCTTACAGGCATAAGGACAGGGTGGTTGCATGTTTTCATTTCAGCCAGGACACCACACTCCTAGAGATAGAGATGGTTAGGTTTCATCTTCTACATGCTACAGATAACCCACCCTGATAACCCATTACAAACTCTAATTCTGCAGGGTGCCGGATCTCCAGCAACAGGGTGGGTGACTTGAAAATAAACCTGTCACTATGTGTATCTCATCAAGTACAAATTGACTATTTAAAATGTCATAAATTTTGCCAATTGCAAAAGTCATTATTACTTAGAACACTTCCTTTCAGCTTCATGAGTCATTATAGGCCATAGTAATCTATATGAATTAAAATGAGACTAAATGTTAAACTGTTTAACTGGGAACGTGCATGAACTGCTGAATACCCAGGTTTAGCGTTTGTGAAACAGTCAGCGAGTCTTGCTGGCATTACGAACTCTCTCTTCTGAATAGCTGAGGCATGAGGATTTTTTAAGCACCTGCTTTAGAGGCTGAGGAATCACCTGTGCCAGTGCTACAAGTGTTGCCTCTTCCTATGCTACATTAGAAGCCTTATCGCAGGTTGTCACTTCAAGTGGCATTTGGACCATAGCAGTGGAGGTAAATGGTAATGCATTTCCCCTGGTGTCAGCTCAGGCTCTGCTTTTAGAAAGACGTGTGAGCTGTGGGGTTCTCCCATCTCTCATTGCTGCAAAAGGGGGTTGGAGGGTGTGTGTGTGTGTGTGGGGGGGGACACCCAGGCAGACAAAAAGAAAGGAAGAGAGAAAGAGAGTCAGGAGAGAAAGAGGTAAGAGAGAGAGAGAGAGCTTAAGGAATGACAGATGCAGAGCTCCAGCAGGGATGCTCGCCTCAGGGGCTGGCGGCCACTGCTGGCCTGGCAGGGGGGGTGTGTCTGATATTGGGAATGACTGGATGGAGCTCTGTGGTTCTCCTGAGAAAATCCAAACAGCTCCTCGGCAGTCGATATGAAAATCAGCTTGAGGTCTCATCAGGGAAGCAGAGGTAGTGGGATTCTGAGCTGGTCTCATACACCAAACGATGAGGCTCATTTATCTCCCTGTGACTTTCCTTCATATAATGCTTACATCATGCAAGATCATTATCGCCACAGTGAAGAAAAACGTAAGAGACGGTAGACAGAAAATATTCCAAATGAAAGATTTTTTCCACGGAGTCAATGTAAAAATTGGCCTTTGTATAACTAAGTAGACATGAAGCTTGCATTATCTCTTGCTAATCTGTGCCTGCAACACCACAATTAACCTTTATTTTTTCATCACTTAGACCTTGCGATGGAACAAAAAGACAATTATCATGTCATCGGTCCAAAGATGACCCAGGATGAAGAGCTACTCAAGAGTTCCTATCGCAATTTGCCTTAGAGCTATAAGGACACTTCTGCACACTGGTTCCAGGACTAATCAGAAAATTTCTAAACAGTACAAAGTTTCCTCCTGTATTAAGATTTGAGTCTACTAACAGACAGCAAGTTGGAAAAACAGTACATAATATACAGCTATTGGCATTGTTATTACTCAATTTTTTTGCTGCAGTGCTGAAAACCACACTGGGCTCTGATAATTATTTCGGTAACACTACATGAGGGTGACATGTAACCGTCATAAGAATGACATGACACATTTCATGCACATTAATGACGTATTTATTGATGTTTATGACTTTTGTTATAATGTGTCACTCGATTTTTGGAATGTCAAGATGACATTGTTTGGGTGTCATCATTATGACAACTTGACATTAGCCAAGAAAGAATTGCAAGGTGTTTGGTAAGATGTTGTCATGACAACTCGACATAATTGTTCAATTATTATATGAACCAGTTCAAGTGTGTTTGACCTGACTTATCTTCTAGGTTTGTGAAGTGATGGGCCTGAACAATTGGCTGTAATTACACCATTATAATTGTGTCATGAATACTTTCCTTGACCTCAACTACAATGGTAGAGGTTTGACTTGTCATTAAACTGTCACAAATAACTATTACACACCAAAATACTTTCCTGACAGTGTCATGAATACTTACCTTTGACCCAAAGTACAGTGAACCATCTGAGATGTCAAAAATGGGTCTTCTGGAGTGACCATCGACTTCCAGCATCCCAAAGACCCATGTGCGCTTGCGACGCCAAGTGTTACCGCTTTGGCCACGGTGATACTGAAAAGTAATGGGTGGGAACAAAGACAATGAATGACAACTAATTAACTGTGATTGTGTTGTGGGACAGAGGTAAACAAATACACAACCAGTAGGCTACCTTTCGTTTGTGGGCGAATTTGCTTTCATCAATTACAACAAATCAATGATGACCACCAATTCGCATTCCTCTGTCCTTCAGTCGTCTGAAGGCAGACATGCACACCTTGGAACACAGAAATCAGTACATCAGTATGGTGACATATAATTGGCAAGCTTTTTTTTTCAAACACACTGAATAGGGATGCCTTCGTATGGAATAGGCCTACTATAAGCATCACGCATACATTTTATAATGGGTTATTTTCATAGCATTTACTGTTATATTATTTAATATCACCCTACATGTGTCATGCACCAACTTCACTGAGTAATTTTGCCATTCTTGACAATGTCTTTGAGCTTGCTACGATCTCATCTACGATCACATCCATTTTTTTCTACTGCAAACCTTGCACAAACCTTTGGAGAAGAAATGTGACAAGAGTCTGTTATAAGCATGACATAAATGCGTCATTAATGTTTTTGACTGTTGTCATTAAGTGTCACTCAGGTTTTGTAGCCTAATGTCAAGTTGATTTTGTTTGGGATGCAATCATATCAGGTCAAATAATATCTGGTCCACAGTTTGAATTAGTCTGGAATTCTTCTTCCTTGCACTTCCACAATCATTAAATTTCAAAAACCTCAAAATAAAGTGTTATGTCATGTCATGTTTCTATGAAATTGGAACCCTGTCTGGGGCAAGTCTCAGCTACCAAAACAACTATTTCAACAAACACATGGCTGTATAATGGGTTAATAGGAAATTCCAACACATAAATTATGATGCCTACCTGAGCATGAATTCAAGCCATTTCACCAAAGGAGTGTGGGACTTTGAAAATATTGAGCCATTGTGTACAGACAAGGGGGAGCTTTTGTGATGCTTGCAGACCCTTAGGAAAATTAAAGCAAAGCATTACAATTATCACACATAAATAAAAAAGTACATGGCCTAGGTGAGAACATGAGTAGGCCTACTGCTTTGATAGCTATTTTCCATTATAATAACACACAGCAATAATAGCCTGTAAAATGTAGATGCACAAGTGGTAGCTACTACATTTACGAAGTTAAATCATAAAATCTTGTTTGAAAGTGTTGCTAGATTAGAAAAGAGGGGAGCTCTCTCCACTGGAAACCATCACTACGGTTTTGTTTCTTCAGTTTCATGTTGAAACGGCATTTTCTGCAGTTCATGATCCTCTTCAACTTTCCCCGTTGATGAAAGGGATCTATCAGACGGCAGCAATGAAGAGGGTTCTCGAAATGGAAGCTGATGCCATCGAAGAGTACTGCAAGCTCAAGAAGGTGAACTACTACCCTAGTGGCTTCATCATACACCTCGACACTCCATGGCTAGGTACATCCTCAGATGGGGTTGTCTTTGACCCCCATTAACGTCCTGAATTCGGCCTTGTGGAAATAAAATTTCCAAATATTAAGAGCCAATTGGATTATCCACATCTGAAAATGAAAGACGGCAACCTGGAATTGAAGGAGGGTTGTGGCTACTACTGGCAGGTGCAGGGTCAGCTGCTCCTAACAAGAATGGAGTGGTGCGATTTTGTGGTGTTTGTAGAGGAATTCAAAGAGTATGCCGGGACAGTGGTGTGATGCAAAAAATAAGAGAAAGAGCAGACTTCTTTTTTTAAACACATACCTACATAAATATCTGCTGTAATACAAATGAATTATCAGTAAACAGTAGACCTCTAAGAACTCTCTTGTTCTTGTTGATTTATCATTATAATGTGAGGCCTTCAAGTGGGTTGTTTTAAGATCATTTAAGTTACTAATCAGAAAATTTGAGCTAAACAGAGTTGTAACCTTGACCACTTGACTTAAAGTGTACAGAGCAAAGGTGAACCCACACCAATGTGTTGCTGGATTTTAAACTAATATTAAATGAGTCAGGCCCACTTGGGGGAAATTAAACAACACGAAGGGAGACCAAGTTGATAGTTCAAACAAATAATTTATTAATTAAAACAAAAGTCAGTAGATGTAAGGCAAACTAAATTGTGGTGTGAATCAGTGTATTGTTTTAAAAAAAATAAAAAAGGTGAAGGAGGAAGAGGAGCAGCGAGCCATGAAACAAACAATCAGATTTCTACCTGGCTCTTATGTTCTCTCCAGTCTTTGACCAGAGGTCCATTTTGGTAATTGCTCAAGATGCATGCTGCTATGCAAAGCTGGTTTATGCTTCCAGAAATAGACAAAAGGATTACAGTGTCAAAAAGTTTGTTCTCCTTAACTCGCCTTATTAGCCTTTCAATGTGAACTCGCAGCCGCGCAATTGACTGGGTCTCCAGGACGTCATGTGCTGCCATTTGCTCCTTATTGAAGCGGAAGTTTTCCTGGCACAAGGTTGTCCACCCTAAAGCCCTTGTCCACCATAACAGCCATGTTAGGGGACAGGAGAGGTATGATGCCCGACAGTCTGAAGAGCTTACGGTCACTGATGGAGCCCACATAGAGCACAGAAACAAATGTCAAAGGACCATGTGGTGCCATGCCAATCATGGCCTTGAAGGTACAGTGTGATTTGTAGTGTGAGTACACCTCACTCTGTAGCACAAGTGACGATGGAGTTTGGCATCGCGGCTCTGTGCAGTCAACAATGACCTGAGTGTCTGCATATTCCTTGAACTTAGAAGGTTGGTTGACTGTGATTTCTTCAGGTATCATCAAGTTGTACACAGATCACAGTACACAGTAAAGAAAGTTGGCCCAGGTTGTGATGATCCTGCTGGCTGTTGTCCTATGGATGCTAAATTGGTAGCCAAGCTCTCTCTGTGTGCATCTGGTTGATAGACATTTTAGAGAAAGAAAGAACTCATCTATGGGCAGCAAGCCTCTCTTGTCACACGGATGATCCTTGAGGTTGCTGGCCTGATGAGCCTCCAGGATGCCATCAGGTGGTCATGAGAATGGAATCTTTCAAACAAAACACACAAAAATAACATTGTTAGTCATGGTAGACTAATTTAGTTACACATGGTCAATCATTTTAAAGGGATTACCCAGAGTGAATCAACCCATAGTCATGGGCCCAGTTGTTCAAAAGTAATCCAAAGGGATTTTGGATAACAGATTGGATTAAATCTTGAAAATTGGTTGTTCAAAGGGAAAAGAGGTATTCTGAAATCAGATCAGATCACCTAATCCAATCTCAGTTTTAATCTGGAGCAAACCTTTACTTCGTGTTGTTCAAAAGTTTGTATTTGAATTGGGATACATTTGATCACAAAAATCAGGATAATCCTGATTCCAACACAAAGGTGGATTCACTTGAAGGAAAATACTCTTGTGAGGTGGACTTTTAGTGGAGCAACATTTTACCATGTGTAGCCCATCTTTACTTTCACTAAAATACAGGACTTGTGTGATTTTTTGTTCATCACTGTTAATATGGGACAAGACCTCAGCTTTCTGCAATTCAAAACACCTTAATTATGACTTACCTGGCATAAAATCGGATGTCCTCGCCCGATCCTGCAAAGCGCCCCCGTCCAAAACAACTTAACAGCTGGAGAGCCTCTATTTGTAGTTCGAGCTCCTTTACTTTTCGCGAAGTGTATCATTTTCCTCAGCCGACTGATCTGCGATCCTTGCTGTTGTACGAGCGAGACAGTAATCGTGATCTGGCGCCAGGGTAGCCACCTCCATCTCTTCCTATGAGTCGATGTCACTCTGGGTCTCCGCTCCCACACACTCGCCCTGGGTGCCGGTATTTGAAATTTATTCCATGAGAAAAGAGCAGGAACGGCCCCTTTCTTCAACCTTCTCAATTTCCCCGGCTTATTTATAAAATCGTCCTTTTTAAAATACCTCCTGCAAACGCGATCTTGTTTGGGTAAAAGTCGTCTCGCCGTACTTTTACCTTCCATTCGGCTCTCATCGACGCATCCTTCAGATAGTTATGAAAGCTTATAATACTATTGTACCTCGATGAATTTGTGCAAAGGGGTACACAACAATAGAGTGCGGTCTTTTTTAGATGTTGATATGCCAACCGCCTCTCTTTTACCCAATATCCGCTCATAGTGAAACGTGTATCTCCACAACAACAACACGGCCTACCGGAAGTAGTCGACCGTACACTCAACACACACGAGTTAACCGGAAGTTCTATTGTGCATGTAGGGTATAGGCTAAAGGTTTCAGTAAAGGTCTGTTTAAAACGATTTGGTTTACCAGTCTTATGACCAACTTGTGCAGGTTCATTTTAACTGACTGCATACAAGAAGTTTTTTTTGCAAGTTTTTTGCTTTTCACAACTTTGGCTAACACGAGCCTCGATGGGAAGAAGAGGTGTGGTGTGTTAAGCAAAAGGTCGAAAGAAAGTTTCCCCAAAAAATCTTGTAAGTCAAATCTTCTTGTAAAACCAGACACATGCACCTATCCCAGCCTAGCCTAGATGGTGATCTCCAAGTGAAGAGTTCAGATACAAAACCATTTTAAAAGTCCATATTCAGAAATATGCAAAAATTAAGTAGATTTTATCATTATTCTACTTAATTTTTGCATATTATTTCTGTCAAACTGCAATTATAATCAGGGATTGACATAAGTGGTATGCAAGTACAAATCGGCGTACGTGGTACGCAAATGCGTGTCAGTTTTCAGTATCGCAGCGCAAATGCCTAATTTAAGTAACTTTATACTTCACGACCAGAGACTCAGCCGAGACACAGACCTCTGGACTTCACAGTGCTTTACAAGGCAGTTATCAGCTACTACTAGCACCCACCCACCGAACCACGCCACAACTGAGACACAGACCTCTGCGCGCACCCCAACAACGCACCCCCTCCCATACACACACACACACACACCCGGATCTATGACCGAGGCACAGAGAAAATTTTTAATTTTGGTGCGTATCAATTAAATCATGGAGGTACTTATCAGAGTACTACAGCAAAAAAAAATATGTCAACCCCTGATTATTATGACGTTATTACCAAGTAAAATAAACCAAACCAAAACAATCACATAGGATTTGGACTGATAATAAAGTAAAGCAAATAAATATATTTCTGTAAATTCATTGCATATGGACTTAATTTGTTTTGTCAGAACAATGGATCTACTGCAGGTTTATCTTTTGAAGAGGACAGTTGTACACTAGCCATACATTCTTTGTGTGCTTAATTCAGACTCATGTTGTGCTAGGAATATAATTCGCTGAACAGTTTTTACAAGAACGTGTAGATGCTGAATTCATATAATACCTAGCGCAAAATTGCCAATTTGAAGCGTCTCAAAATGATAAAAGAAGTTGAATTAAAACCCACAAATTATATATTTATGCCTGTTCAGTTTCTTCCCATCAAATTTGCCATTAGAACACGACCCCGAAACCATTAGTGTGTGTACATCCTATTAAGTAGTCGACAGATAAACCTATTGATTCTACAGAATTGTGCCAGCTGTTGTGAACAGCTGCCGAAGTGTCCCGATATAGGGGAATTATAGATGAGGCGGGGGGAAAGAACTCCATGATGTGAAGCAGAGTGGAGTTGCCTCTACCTAGTCCATTATTTCCCAATATTGGGACACTTCCTTTTTATCACCTGGTTCCAACCCATGCATGTAGACAGAAGGAAAACACATGAATAATGGAACATGCAGTTTAGCATTAGTATGGAATGGTGATTAAACATTTTACCAGATCTACTTCATCCTGTAAACACACTGTGTCAGCCAATCCGAAAGCAGTATTTTCTTTCTCCCAGTGATAATGCAGTAATGAAGCATGCACAAATTTTCTTATGTTTATTTGTCCCAAAATGTGTAGGGTCACCAACTGGCGCGATGCAGATGGCCAAACTGAGAGAGGAGAAGATTAGTCATCTTGAAGAACATGTTAAACACCTTGAGGAGGCCAATATTGACCTGAAAAGGGACAAAGACTTCTTGGTGGCACAACTGAAGGGAGCACATGTAGAAAGCAAGGAGCCAAAATCCAATGAAAATTCAGGTACAAAGTCATCATCTGCAATGCTATCCATGAAGTGCTTGTTTATAATACAGTAGTACCGTGCCCGAACATACTATATTTTCAAGGAAACAATAATATTTGTGCTGGTATCCCTATTGACTCTGTGATGATATGTGCTACAATAGATTCAGGCCGGTGCAGTTAGAGGAACCACATCATTTTTGAAGGTAGGCTACAATGACGGCCCGAGGAAGTGAGAGTTGAAATTGCTTGTTTGGATTGCAGGTAACTTACATGGTGTACAGCTTTGGAGATTTAAGATACACTGCATACCCGTCTGTTCCTGTGTTGTTGCGACATTAGTGATTGCATGCCAACAGAGGCAATGTCTGTATTGTAGAGCTCCAAAGATTTCAGTTCATATCCAAACACTTCAGGCTACCGCTTCCTTTTATGTAGGTTTTTTTGGGGGGGCTTTTTTTGCCTTTATTATGATAGGACAGTAGAGAATGACAGGAAATGAGTTGGAGAGAGAGATGGGGAAAGATCAGGAAATGACCTCGGGTCGGTCTTGGGTTTAGGGTACGAGGCCTTAGTCCACTGAGCCACGGCGCCATTTGAGTGTTTTAGCATGTTGCAATATTGTTAAAATGAAAGGTGGTCATTTCTTGGAGAAAACTGCACACTGATACTGTGCTGTTCTAGGAGAACGTGTGAGAGGGGGCGTGGCAACAGCAGATAGAGCGGAAGAAGGCAATTTGCGCTTCTATTAATGGTATCTTTCGTATTTGTTGTACAAATAACACAGAACAAGCACTGCACTCACCTGTGTCATCAGCAAGACACCTGCCAAATTTGCCAAAGATCAGTGATCTGACTGACACACACACACACACACACACACACACACACACACACACACACACACACACACACACACCTTTTTTGCATCGAAAAACACATATGGGATATACACACTTGGCTGTGAAATGGAGGTTAAATAAGAAATGCTGTCACTGTCGATTTTGCTGTCACTTTAAGTACATACACCTGTGAGATTGTGTGCATAACTATACTAATGATTTATCCTTTAACTGATCAACCTCTCAAACAGGGGCGCCTCCAGGGGGGAAAAGTTAGGATGATTCTAAAGGTCTGGCACTAACAGGCGGCCCCAGAGAATGTTTTAATATTATAGTCACTGTTTGGGGGGCCCAACATTATTTTCTGTCATAGGGCCCAAAATTTCTAGCGGTGCCCCTGCTCTCAAATAATCAATTGCAGAGGCCAACTACACTATCAACCTGGGAAATGGTTTCAAGTATTTAAGATTTGTTTACTCATACATTTTTATGCTTGTCCACCCCACACACATTTTCACAGGTTCCAGGAAGACTACCAGTCACTTCATTTTATCATCTTCAAGTTCTCCTGACCCATCCTCTCCTTCCGAATGCCTGAGCTCTGACGAAGTGGACCAGAGGAAGTCAAAAAAGAAGTCCAAGAAGAAGTCCATAACCGTTCAAGTAGTAAGTAGAGATTTTTCCACATAATTATTAGTTTTCTTACACTAAATTAGCCTAAGTAGCTTGTAGGCCGTGGGCCAAATAGGGCCAAATAGGGGGCTCCTACCCTCCACCCCCTCATCCTCAACGAAACCCTTTTTTTTTGCATGCTCTGGCCTCGCTGAATATGAATTTTGAGAAAGTTGAGACAAGTCTCAATGCATCTTAAATTACATCTAGAGATCACAGGCTTTCAGAAAATAGTTAGTTTATGCTGTTTAACCTGTGTATGTACTCTTTTTTCATTCTTGTTTCATAAATCTTCAACATAGGCGCTATGGGGACAGATGATGCATTTTTGCCATACACACTTATGGCAAACAGATTAAAAACTATACATTTTCTGAAAGCTTATTCCCTGTAGATGTGTTTTAACATGCATTGAGACTTGTCCCAACTTTCTCCATCCCTTGGACTATGCATAGTTTTTTAATGTATTTCAACAGAATTAAATTACTCTGAAAACAGTTATTTTCAATGAGCATGGCCGAAACAGGTAGTTCATCCCAAAATTTTCACTGTTACCATTCAAATTCACATTCAACATGGCTGGAGCATGCAAAAAAAAGTTAGTTTCGTTAAGAGGTGTGTGTGTGTGGGGGGGGGGGGGGGGTAGGGTGGGTACACTCTTACCCTGTTTGGCCAGCGGCCTATTGGCTATATCATTTGTAGCCTTAGGAAAACAGCTAAGTGTAATCTAATTTTTGTTTTGTTTTGAACCTATTGTTCATAAATATACCTGAGTAACCATTTTATTTAGTTTTTTCACTCACTATGTGCATTAAACTTCAAATGCCCTGATAGTTCGTAGTTAACAAAAGAACAGGGGTTTTGTTTGGATTGGATTTTTTGTTTATTGTTTTAGTGTCTATGTTAAGGACAGTTGTCCATTTGGATGATGTGTATGACTTCAGGCTTTGGCTTGGTTTTGATTAAGCTGCTGCTCGGTAACTTGAGTTTGAGTGTTGATGTCATTAAACAGGTTGTGCAATGTAGGTAAATGTTCACTCTGAGAGGTCACACAATACGGCAGCAGAATATGTTGTGGCATATGTAATAAGGTCGGTGAAACACCCATGACCTTCCATTGCCTGGACTAAGATATTTTTTTATAAGCACATGATAGTATAATGGCATTTAATGACGTTCAGGAAACATCTCAGATGGTTCACTGTACTTTGGGTCAAAGGTAAATTTTCTTGACACTGTCAGGAAAGTATTTTGGTGTGTAATAGTTATTTGTGACAGCTTAATGACAAGTCAAACCTGTACCATTGTAGTTGAGGTCAAGGAAAGTATTCCTGACACAATTATAATGGTGTAATTACAGCCAATTGTTCAGGCCCATCACTTCACATACCTAGAAGATAAGTCAGGCCAAACAGACTTGAACTGGTTCATATAATAATTGAACAATTATGTCGAGTTGTCATGACAACATCTTACCAAACACCTTGCATTTCTTTCTTGGCTTATGTCAAGTTGTCATGACAATATTGTAAATGGGTTACATTTTCTTGGCTAATGTCAAGTTGTCATAATGATGACACCCAAACAATGTCATCTTGACATTCCAAAAACCGAATGACACATTATGACAACAGTCATAAACAACATACGTTTCTCCCATTTTGGACATCAAAACTACAGAAAGTGCATGAGTGAAGAGAAGGATATTTTACTTTAAAATGTAGCGGAATTAGAGCAAAGTCAACTGTAAAGTACACTGTAACAGCAGTCTTACATGTTTATTGCATGCCACACAGCAGGAGATGCTGCAACTTATTCCATGGCAGGCTGTGCTAATTCTAATATGCTGCAGGTCCGATTACACAATAAAGATTTTCTGACGATAGACTCATGATGCAAGAAAATGACAACCTGCATTCTGTCATTTTAACAATTTATTTATTTTATTTTTTATATTTGAACCTTATTTTATCAGACAAGTCAAGAACACGTTCTTATTTGCAACATTAAGGTAGGTTGGACAGACAAATAAAAGGAAAGTAGAATGACTAATTCATCCCAATCATTACCAGCTGTAGAAAGGATGTGTTAGATGCCTTTACTAGGATGTAAAAGGAAGACTGTGTATTATACTTGGTCACAGACAATGGTTGAAATAACTTGAGGTATAAAAGTGGGCTAGGAATCCAAGAAGACTTTTCTGTAAGTGTAAACCTGTGAGTATGCAGCACCATTTAACCGGAGAATACAGGCAGTGTTGTGTTTGGAAGGAGGCATTCATAGCCATTGAATCGCAGAATAATAACCTGACAACTGTTCCTTTGCAAGCCAGTCTCTATGCTGAGTGTCGCAATGAGGGAGTGAACAAGAACGTACCTGGCAAGGAGTTCATCCAGTGTAGCGTGATGGATGAACCCAAGCGCGGATAGAAGCGAGAGGGTTGGTATAATCACGAACTTTGTTCTGCAAACGCACACACAATGTAAGTGAGTACTCACGGAAATCCAGGGTTGAGATGGCAGGGCGAGTTGAAGGGACTCAATGAACGAGCGACTATGATCTACCTGTTTCCTGTTTATATACCTTGTGACGCGCTCATTTCCTGCGACCCGTGCGCATCACATGACTGGTGCATGTGACACCGGTGCATGTGACTCTTTCGTAAAGCTACACAGATTCTCGTCCAGTCCCTGCTCATCTCCAAACTGGACTACTGCAGCTCTCTTCTGGCCGGACTTCCACTGAAGGTAACCAAACCACTTCAGCTGATTCAGAATGCTGCGGCAAGGTTAGTCT